>JANIJG010012129.1:47930-59357 GCA_024611175.1 Megaceryle torquata
GCCGCCTCACCCCCCCCCCCGAGGCCCGGCCGAGCGGGCGGCGGCCCCGGGGGGGGGGGGGGGGGGGGGGGGGGGGGGGGGGGGGGGGGGGGGGGGGGGGGGGGGGGGGGGTGTAAGTCCCAGGGGTCTCCAGTCTGCTTTTAATTAAAGGTAGAGTTCACAGAAGAGTAGCCTGGTCTGCAGGCGATGATAAGAAGGGTCAGGAGAGCTCAGCACAAAACAAGGCTTTGATGAGAAATTCACATCTGCCCAAATTACTGTGCCCAGAGGGCTGGAAGGTAGAAGGTGTCAGTGGGAATAGGATTTCTCTCTGGTTAGCACATCCCCAGCTCTGGGAACGACTCTTTCTACTCATCTTCCAAAACTGAGATGCTCCCATGGATGGGATGCAGCTTATCAAGACACAAAACCTCACTGCACCCCAGCAAAAGAGCAGACCAGCGTGCTTCAACACACGAGCATTTAAACTGGGTCTACAAAGGGAGTAGTTACAAGGGACCATCCACTTGTCAGTGATCAAGCACAAAACTAATGATATCTGTCACTGGTGTAACAGCAGAAGTTGGCCTTTCATCCAGGCTTGCAACACTGGGCCGTTTTCCAGGTTGCTTATGCTATTTGACCAGCTGAGTTAGCTGTTCCACTTCATCTTCTCTGAGGAAGGCTCACTGGGAAGCCATCAATATGAAGAGGTAGAAACAACAGCTGTGTTGTTTGCTCACCTGCTGAGGTAGAAAGCAGCCCTTTAATTTCCAGAAAGCCAAAACATTAGCTGAGGAGGAGCTGGGCTTCTTGTGGCTGTCCTTTCCTAGTGAGAAATTTCCTTTGCATTGCATTTAGCTGGAAGAGTGTCACCATCTGGTATCTCACAGAAGACAGTTTTCCTGGAAGAAGGCAGAGTCAATAGTGATACTCTTCCACAGAGGGGAAGGGTGAAACATGTCCCTGTTCTTTCAGGGGAAGGGTGAAATGTGTCCTCAGCACTGTGGGGCAATTTCAGCATCATGTGAGATCTTTCAGCAGAAGCTGTCTGAAGCAGGTTTGCAAGACACAGACTTATCTCCTACACCCTCCCTTGAGATCCTCAGGCTAAGAGGATCCGTGCCAATAAAGCTCTCAGCATGGTAAGAAATATTTTCCCTAGAGCCACAGTGTGCCTTTTCTTTTTGCAGGGGATCAAATCCAGGGTCAAAAAAACCAAACATGAAGTGGAACAGCCATTCTCCATTCCCAGAAAGGGACCTCCACCTGCGCTGCCACAAGGGGCTGAAAAGCTACTGTCAAGAGGTGCAAACCTGTAAGGTAATGTGTGTGCTAATTAATAAATCACCTACTCAGAGTGAAAAAGCTCTCACTGAATCCTTGTAAAGCTGGGGTTTGGCTTGAAGGAGCTGAGGAACAAAGAGCAAGAAGTAATTAGGGACCACCTAAGCAGCAACAGGCTCCCCACCACTGCAATGGACCAGCCTTGGCAGGATGGGCCAGGGCACAGCACCGTGAAATTAGGCACTGATGATGAAACTGAGTCTTTCATAACCAATGGAACAAAAAGCTTTTCTTGTGGGGAGGAAAAGGAAAACATGGTGGATCAAAGCATTGGGATCACCTCACATCCAGACTTCTACTCACCCCTCTGGTTTTGGGGGACTGACTTTTGTTCATCATCCGAGGTGGTACTGCTCTCAGATTTGACACGAATCAAGTGTTAGCCTCCGGTTTGCGCTGCTGTCATACCCCCTTGCTCTTCACTCCTCCTTTTGCTCAATTCCTCCAAGAAAAGCCTTTCTCCTTTCCAGTTCTGCCTGGAAAATAATAAAAAAATTCTCTTCTCTTCACCTAGACAACATCTCAGTGTCTACCATGAGCCAGCAAGTGCCAGTTATACCCCATGAAAAACTAAAAACAAAAAAAAAGAAGTCTACATAAAATTTTCCATCAATGCTTTTCAGTGCCAATAAACTTAAGAAGCCATCCTATCAAACATGAAGAGGAATGACTGAAATAACTGCAACTTCACTTTTTAAAACTTGGAATGATATTTTTTCTTTTTGCATTTTGGTCAACAAAACTACTTTGGACTTAAAACTGCCTCGCTAGAAAAGAAAGGAGCTCCATTGTGCTCCTTAATGTGATAAAAGTGCTTTGGGGGATTGGGTAGTTGCATAAAGTTTGCATAAATGTGGTTGGTTTGGGTTGGATGGGTTGGGTTTTTTTTCCAGAGGTCAATCTGGCAATGAAAAAAACCCCTCATTTATCTGCAATTTGCATCTTTGGAGTCAAACCCTCCAATTCCCTAGGACTGCCCCACTGCTGACCCCCAGACAAGAAGCTCTGCTCAGCACCCTCCCTGTTCACGTGCCTTCCAGGCAAGTTGTTCCCCTCACGGGACTTAGACACCAACCAGCTTCACTTGACCCAAGACGTCAGAGCAGCTCTAAGACTGCATCTCAGACATGAAAGGTTGGCACACACAAGATGAAAAAAAAAAAAGAGGAACACATACCCAATTCTGTAACATTGCACGTCAAAGAGACCTACCTTACAGATCCTGCTAATAATTTCTACTCCCAATGTATGAATTATTAATATTTAGTATCTGTGACTCACTAATATTTACTTTAGGAGGTATTTTTATACAGTTTGACTGGTTTTCTTAACGTAGGAGCTAATGGAGGCTCCTGTTGTTAACGGCCAGGGAGCCCACCCTGAACAAACTTTTCTGGTCACTGTTTAAACTGGGCTGCTGGGCTCTTTTACGGCCCTGAACCTCTAAGGCTGAGCACTGAGGCTGGCAGGGATCGCTGCCGATGGCTCTGCTGAGACGCAGCTAATTTTAAATCTGGATCTCAAGGCAAAGGAAAAACCTCTCTTTTACTGGCAAAACTGTCACAGTCGAACGCTGTGTTCGGATTACGGGAAGAGGCTGCGGGAGAGCACAGACACACACACACAAAATCCCTTTTTTGGGTACTTGGCATGAAGTTTATCTGAAGCCATGGATTATATAAGAGAAGAGCAGAGACCTCACACAAGTTTCTCCTGCGTCACCGTGGGACATGTTGGAGTGGGGGGCCCAGGGACCCCCTTCACACCAAGCCCTCGCTGTCATCCTGTGCTGCACACATGGCCAAGGGGCCAGGGCTTGATCACTTTCCAGGAACTCTCCTCAAAAGAGGATCACAAGCATTTTCTGGAACTGCATCCTGAGCTGTCCATGATATCAACCAGAGTTGGCTGTTTAAGTCCTTCATCTAGGCTAGAGAATTTGGAGCTCATCATAACTCAAGTGTTTTCATCATTTTATGGCTCTTGTTAAAATGGTTCCTGTCCAAACAAACTCCAGCTAAGTGCTTTAGGTTTACAAAAATCATTTTAGTTTGGAGAAAAGAAGACTGAGAAGGGATCTAATTAATGTCTACATAAGGGAAGGATGTCAAGAAGGCAGGGACAACCTCTTTTCACTTGTGATAGGATGAGGGACGATAGATTCAAGCTTGAGTACAGGAAGTTCCAACTCAACGCAAGGAAGAACTTTTTTAAGGGTTACAGAGCACTGGAACAGACTCCCCAGGGAGATTGTGGAGTCTCCTTCTCTGGAGACTTTCAGGACCTGTCTGGATGCATTTCTGAGTGATCTGCCCTAGTTTTGTCCTGCTCTGACAGGGGGGTTGGACTCAACGATCTTCAGAGGTCCCTTCCAACCCCTACCATTCTGTGATTCTGTGGGTTTCTGATAAAGAAGCTGTTCCCCAGAAGAGCAGTGGCCAGCAGTGGCTACTTAGCTACGTGCATCTCTTTTGCTGTAAGAGCTTGAGACAGTTTGCCTTCACTCGTCTATCTGGACGGCGCAGGCAGCCTGCTGAGCTGGCCGGCTGCCCCAGACGCCTGAGATTGTTTCATGACTCTGCAGATGAGAAAATTTCCATGGTCTCCATCTTCCCACCAAACGCCTGTCCTCAAAATGTGCTACATGCTTGGCACAGGCAGGAGATACCTCCTCTGTATTTCAGTGGTCTGTGCTGCTCTCCAACAGCCAACACGCTGTTTGTGTTGCTCTGCTCAGTAACATCCCTACAGGGATGCCCTAAATCACCCCTTGCCAGCACTTCAGATCAGCCTTTTTCTAGGGCTGTCCCCAGTACTTTACCTCAGATGTGGCAGGAGATCCATCCGCAAAACCACCTCAGGGTCCCCCAGGACTCATTTGTTTGCCAAAAGACCTACGGGGGGTGTGTGTGGGGGGGTGGGAATTCCAAACAACAAAGAGTTAGGAGAGCAATGACTAGGTTTGGCTCTCTCAATCCATACGAACACAACACTGCATAGCTTTACCTAGACCACTTCTACTGGAAGGTATCTACCTATAGTACCCACAGGTCAATGCCAGTCCATGATTGTGCACCCTCTGGGTCCAAATAGACAACCTTTCCCATGTGATTTTGTGTTTCCTTTACCCTTCAAAATGACAGAAATTACAGTTGGGAGGCCCATCAAGACATTTCCTAGTCCATCCTCTACTCAAAGCAAGAACTCATTTTGAGGAGCTGCCATCCAGCAATTTCTTAAAAACCTCGGACGATGGCCTGAAAAGACCACGTAGAGCATCTGTTCCAGTCAGAACCTTTCCTAATAGGCAGTCTCAACATTTCCTACTGCAGTTTAAGCCCATTACTTCTCAGTGAGACCCACTGGGCATGAAGAACAACCACCCCCCACCCCCCCTTTATGGTATCTTTACACACTTTGAGTCATCTCCCTCACCTTAGTTATCCTCAGTGATTCTTCCTTCTTTCTCAGGGGTTGTGTTAGCTCTCAGGTCACTCTCTTTGCTTCCTTCTAGACTTCCCACAGTCAATCACATACTTTTTGGGTGCTACTGTACAAACCCAGGCATCATACCATGCTAGAGACCTTAACAGCTCGAAGCAAAGCTGAGGTTCCTCAGCTGTCTTGCAGACTGTATCCTCCTTTGCACGTGCAAGATGACATTTATCTCCTCAGCAGCAGTATGATGCTTTTTACTTTTTTTTTTTCCTCACAGCTGGGCCTTACTGGTTGGTCTCCATCTTTTATTATTCCTCATCTTCCCCCTTTCCCATAGCTGGCTTCTTTTCACAGGCTGCTTCTACAGCTTTTAGGGTGATTTTTGTTTTCTGGCCTTATGTCTCAGTACTCTCTCAGTCCTTCTCAGCTCTGTGCCGTCCATTTCTGTGCAGATTTTCACACTGGTTCATCACAGAGATTATTACTGAAATTACTCATCAGAATCAGGTCAAAAAGGACAGTTCTCCATAGATTTAACCAGATTAAAAGAAAAACACAACAGGTATTTGCTGTGAACCACTGAGAATTACTCTCCAGACAGTTTTGGACCCCTCATCCATTCATCTAAACTGTGTTGTAATTACAAGTATGTCAAGTGAGATGGCATCAAAATCCCTTCTACAGTCGTGTCAGACTTTACCCCTTTCTTTCCCCCCCTACTCACCAGGCCTGTTAAGCCGATGAAAAAAGAAATTAGGCTGCTTTTAAGCTTTGTTTCTGACAAACTTATCCTCTGGCCCCTTGGCATAATTCATAGATGGTATTCTCGTGGCTTCCACAAGGGCAAAAGATGGATGTGCAGAAATAAGCCTGGAAGCAGTTACTGAAATAAAATCCCGAGGAACAGTGTCAAGCACTGCTCAGGACAGCATATGTGTTGGCAGGTCTTCTCCTGGGGTCCTGGTCACCCACATCCCCTAAACCAGAGGAGTCCCAAGCCTGTTGGAAGCAGCAGTTACTTACAAATCATTCTTCAGCGCTCCATTTAATTTACAAGCCTGTGCTCCTATCTCCTTCAGCTTTCCACTGCAGTATTCCACCTGAGCCTCCTGACTTTTGGCCCGCTATAAATAGCTTTGTATTCAGTTGGATGCTCAATAGCACTTGGACATGGTCAGCTTTGCAGTGGATGAGGAGGGAAGCTGCTTGCTCACACGGCACCAAGGGTGAGGAGCAAACACTGCAGAGAGCTGCATAAGGGAGACCTTGTCTGTTGATTTAACTCCCTAACCCTATTTTAACCACGGTCAACAAGATATAACGGTGGTTTCTATTTACACTGAGGCTTCTTTACACTGCTCTGTCCGCACCCTGAAGTGGCATAAATGGTTTCTAAGTGCCTTAAAGTAGGTCCTTAGCATAAATGAAAACCAACCCTGGCATTTGCAAAATGGCTTTGAAAACATTGGCTGGGTGCATCCTATAAATGAACGTGGGTTTTTGGAAGAGCACCCATCCCAAGGCATGCCCATGCTATACATAGCCTCTGATGAGCTCAGCACGGGATGAGGAGCAGGCAGCAGAAGGCAGAGCAACAGGCAACAAGACACTTCTGAAAGTAGAGAGCCCTGTGACCTGCTGATCCCAGAGGATTACCAGCGAAGTGCAGAAAACAGGGCTGTCAAGTCTGCTCCTTTTGCAGACTGCTACCCTCCCTTAGATCCACGTGGGTTTCTCTTTCCTTTCCTCTCTACTAACATTCAGCCTTCCAGTTTTTATGTCCTCTTCACTACAGCATGAACCCGAATCCCACCCTCAGCAGGGAAAAAAAATAAAATTAAATTAAATTTTGCTCCTACCTCTTCGTGTGTTGCTCTGTCTTCACTTACCTGATTTGCACAGCCGCTGTATGGAAAAAAAAAGACACAGCTTTGTCTGCAGCACTGCTCACACACAGCACTTCTGGTAACACCACGGTTTTTCTTGACCAGCCTAGGGCAAAGCACTCGGCTCAAGCAGGATGAGACAACTGTTAGCAAAACCAGAGCCACCACCAAAAGGGATGGACACTAACACAAAGGGTGGGAATACCAACCTCAAATTTTGTATATCATGCTGTTTTGTCCCCGCTATGCCAACCCAGACCTAAATTTTGCAATGGTATTTTGGGGCAATTTGTAGCGCCAATCAAAATCAATTAAGTGTTGCAATCAATAGGGTGGTCTAAGCAGCCTCAGCATGACCAAGAGCATTAGTCTGAATACCCTTCTCTGCTCACTTTTAAGCTCATGAAAATCTTCTCCAATATTTTCAGCAAGGGAGATATTATTGCAGCAGTGAGCATGGGGGAGAACAAGCACAAACTGGGCATGAGCAAGTTCAAATGGGCAGTTTGTAACTGGAGAGCCCTCTGCATCAATCACTGGCTGCTCAATAACCATGTTACCATGTCAGTTCTTGGTCTGGGTTTTACAGGTAGATACCATTCAACTGTAACTGTATCAGGCCAACCTTGGAGTAAAGCAAACACCTCTGTTTTATGTAATGGCAAAAAAAAAAGAGAACATTTCATGGCCTTCTTGTCAATCAGGACTCCCTGCCAGGGCTCAGTCCACATTTTTGGTCCAAAGCCACATGGTGCTCATTGCCTGGAGGCTGAGCTGTAAACCTCCTTGTCATGCTGCTCCTTTAACCAAGATGGTGTTGAATTACCATGAAACAACTTGGTTTGATTTGTGGTGCTGTCAGCAAGTATGAGCTTGGAGAAAATTTCAAGGGGAGTTAAGACCAAAAACAAAACAAACAAACAAAAACAAAACAAAAACACCAAAACAAATAAACAAACAAACAAATTGAAATATCTGTATACTTTTCCCTTCAAAAAAAACTAAGGGTACATTTAACAACAGCCTGGTCAGGTGGGGAGTTCAGCTCAGTTGTATTTTCCAGCACTACTTCATTAAACACTTTTCCCAACCCTTTAATCTACTGCAGCCCTCACATTGCAGGTACTTAAAGACAGATGTTATTTTCCCTTACTCCAGAGAGTTTCAATAAAGGATACATCTTATTCTTGATAGGGTCAAGGTTGACTTTTAATGCCTGGATACTGGGAGGTTTTATTTATTTGTTTGTGGAACAGACTCTGCACATCCTGATCTCACTGGGGCTCTCCACAGGATACCAGTCCCCAGGGGTAATCCCAAATAGCTCTTCTAAATACAACCCCACCTCTGGCTCAGCATTAAAGACAAGGGAAGCATTCATTCTGGGAAGGTTTTATTTCACAAATAATTCCAAAAAAAAAAATCAAAAGAAAATGGGAGGGAGGGGGAAGATACTTTACAATTCTGTATTTAGAACAAAAAAAAAATATATATAGTTTATAAACAAACACACGGCCCCTTGAAAAACATGCAAAGGCACACAAAAATTTACAAGAAACTTTTATACATAGGAAGTAAAATACATCATTTTTCATAGAAAAAAAAAAAAGGCAAAAAAGACAAAAGAAAAAGCAACTCTATGAACTGGCCCTAAATGTTTAGACTGCACGAGCGACCAACTGGAGACTCCTCAATCAGCTGTTGGCTGAACGTCTGAAAATGAAGAAATTACTGGAGCCAACGGACCTGACAGCACACGGGCAACTGGTTATGGCTTCTGGAGATTTGGCTACGCTGAGGCAGCTGCTCTGTGATGGCAGCATCTGCCCTGGCAACCTTGGTTTCCAAAGTAAATTTATTGGAAAAGAACAACCAGGCAGCATCAGCTTTGCCAGGGGTTTAACCAGGCTACACCCCGGGTACTTCATGTTGGCACGTGCTTACTAATCTGCTGAGCTGGGGGTCTAAGGAGGAATTAATCTGGAGATATAAAGACCTGCTGCATCTTTAAGCTGCATCGAAATATAGTAGGCTGAGAAATGTTTTGGTATCAGAAATAAAATCAGTAAATATTTGGCTAAAAACTGGTACTGTCCCACCTATACATGAATAGCTAGCACACATGATTGCAAGTAATTGATATACCATGACTGCCTCGGAGGACCTGATCACCCCTAATTCTGGTGGAGGTATGTTTAAGTTAATAGCACCCAGGACCTCGAATAATATTTGTGTAGTAAAGTCACAATTTCTCTTTTGTACAACAAATACAAAAATAAACAGATACAGACTTAAATTAACATCGGTTTCTAAAAATCCAAACCAGTTGGCTGCAGATAAAAATACGGAATTGTAACTTGAATTGAACATTTTAGGATATTTCTGTTGGAATAATAATTCTTCCCTCGCCTCCCTTTTCATCAGGTAGATACATCCCAAGCTGTTTGGATTTTTATGTGCTCACAATAATCCCCTGGGCTTTTTTCCCCAAGAGCCCTCACACTTCTTTCCATCATTTTACAGCATATGGAACTGTCACAGGCAGCGTACCAGAGGTGGGATCCTACATCAGCATTGAGGTGGTTTATATGCTCTTGCAGTGCCCGTGAAGAATACTTGATGGCATCTCTGACTCTTTCCGATGCAATAAATAGCTCTGTGGCTACCACTTGGCCCATGCTGGTCCTAGATTCACGCTGCAGTATTTAATGGGCTTGAACCAGACCATGTATAGCATAATTATTCACAGTGGGCAGAAACAGGGAAGCCTTATCTCACTGCCAAGATCTCAAACGCTTCCAACCAGCAGCTTTTCTAACCTATATTCCAGCTGGTTTTAACAGCAATTTACCTAGTAAGAAAGAAATAGTTCAGTTTTCCTATCTAAAGCAAATACTGTACACCTTGGAAGACAAAACTATATAAACAGAGGTGAGACAGAGACATTTCTCTCTATCCACCCCAAAGGTAGGTTTGCTGTGCAGCACTTTTGGAGACGATACAAAGCAACTCCAAATCCATATTTTACAAAAGGTCTCTTTCCAAATTCAGATTTTACAGAGAAAGGAACTCCAACGGGGAGACAAACTGAGTGATATATGTAGTTTCCTTGCTGATTTCACAGCTTTTACAGAATTATCGAAGTGCTTAATCATATAAATATTTTGGGTCTGTGTTTTGAAACAGATTTAAGAGATAACATTGATATCTGACTAGATTAAACCAAACACAGCCCCTGGGTAAAAGCAGCTACGAGATACCTGCCAAACAGAGGGAGATACTTTCCCATTTGGTATAGAGTATTACAAACAAGTTATTGAGCAGAAGGACTATGCATTTGCAGGAACTGAAGAAGTAAAGTTCACGTTGCCTTCTCATGACTAATGAAGTCACAGGGGTGGTGTGCGCATCAAAAGAAAACCAGATTTGTGTTTAAACCAATTCTAAACCTTCTTTTTCCAATATAAAGCAGAGAACACTCTCCTGCCTTAAAAGAGCAGGTCATGGTTGGCTCTTCTCTTGCCTTTGAAATGCATTTGGGTGCATATTGAGATACAAAGAACAAATTACAAAATATCATCATTACAACAGCTATGGGGTTTGCAAAACATACCATCCTGGATATCAAATGTTCATGGGTAGGCGTTTACACTGAAAGTGGGAAGTTGCTGGCTTCACAAATTGGACAGGAAAAACTCATCTACCCAAATTTCTACCATAGCTTTAAAGCCTCAGAACTGCACACACCACAAATTGCTTCACGGAGGTGAAGTGAACATGCTTCCTATGGATGCAACCATTCCTAGCAGAAATAAGATTAACTTCATCACTAAACTACTACAGATAAAACAACCAGCACTGCTGTATAAAACAATACACTGCATTTAACTGTAATTTTTATTTGAAATGGCGTGTAGTATAGGATGAGATGTGCCAGCACAGGAGCCCCCATTCACTGACTTCTCATAGGTTGCCAGACTTGCAAAATACCTGTGAATGTTTGACCAGCAAACACTAAACCTGCTGTCTTGGTAATCCAGTGGCCTCATTTTCTGCAGTGAGGATCTCTGCCACTGTTTCACACCCTACTCCAGCAAGTATCTCTGCCCCTGTTTCACACCATGCTCTAGTCCCCAAAAAACCCTTGGTATCCAGCTGACCAGAACGTCCTGTTCCCAAACGTGACACCATCATACAACGCAGCCCAGCGTGATGCCCCAGCAGCCGTACACAGCTGTGCTGATGCACATCACCTCAATGGAAAGAGACCAAATTCTCTCTTCTTTTGCACAGAAAGCATCAAACACACACAAAAACACTCTACCAAAGCCCAGCCTCTCCCCCAAAAGATGCAACTTTTAAAACAGTTTCTCATTTCAAAGGGTCCAGCACCTGGACAGTTGCTCACTTCTGAGTCTACTTGGCAGTGCACATCCTCATGCCCATCACAGGAGATGCTTCACGCCCCCAAAATGCCATCCAGGGCCAGGCAGAGACTCCTGCATCTGCTGTACGTTGAGCCACCACCACTATTCTGTGCAGCACACCTCTCTCCAAAATTGAAAGTTAGAACAGTTTATCATTGCTGAATGCCCCTAGAGAAACGAAAACATGAAAACAAAGATACAACGCTGAACGGGTGCGATGAGATGCGAACAGCTGAGTCAGAACCTGGTGTCTTTTTTTTTTTTTCCCCTTTTCTTTTTTCTTTTTTTTTCTTTTTTTTTTTTTTTCCTTTTTTTTTTTTTTTTTTTTTTTTTTTTTTTTTCTTTTTATA
>JANIJG010012129.1:59457-96528 GCA_024611175.1 Megaceryle torquata
AAAAAAAGATTGGCAAGGAGGGTACGGTCAGAGCTGATGCTGTCAGAGGAGCCTTTCTGTCTCTGGAGATCAACAGAGCGTTCTCCCAAAGAAACTTGCACCTTCCCTGGGAATTTACTGCTTCACAGCAAAAATCCGGAAAGCATTTCCATCTGAAGGGTTCTTCAAGCTGGAGAAAAAAAAAAAAAAAAAAAAGAGAAAAACAAAAGATGTAAGGAACTAAATGCAGACACTGCAGGACCCAACAGACCTATTCCAAATCTCTTTGGGGTGCGCTAGTTCAGCGTGCTGGCTCTGTGCTGATGTGGCCCTACCAGGAGCAGGAAAAAGATAACTTAGAAAAGAGGCACAAATCCACGAGTTCACCTTTGTTTTATGCTTTCACTCCCAATCTACAGGGCTAATGCCAACAGAAGGAGCTGGGAAGCAGCAGTTTCTCTTACAGTGCTAGCTTTTATCCCAGGAACACTATGCTCCCTTATGCAGAGATTCAGACGTAAAGAGGACCATGTTTTCCTGAAAAACAGTTGTCAAATAAGCTGGCAGGTTCCCCAGGGGCTGTCTGGCCTGTCTCCTGGTGCTGGCAATGGGAGAGCCTATCAGGTAACATTAAATGACAATAAATAGGGATATTAATTTTCAATCTGCAGAGGTGCCCCCAACAGCCCCGAGCTGCTGGGGTTGGATGTGTGCATGGGGTTGTTTCTGATCCCAGCCTTTATTTCCTCAGCACTCCTGGGCTGCAGAATCCCAGGAAGCAGGCAAAGTCTCGTATTCCCACACAATAAATATTCCAACAAGGGTAAAGACTCAGTAAATTTAAAGGCAACCTTCTCCCACATCTGTTAGGGCATGGATCTTGACCAAAGGTTATTTCCAGTGCCCTAAAGGGTAAGGGTTTCACCTTGATCTTTGAACAGCTATTTCACTGTCCACTGCATCTCACAGCCTGAGGGTGCTTCTTATTGCTGAGTGTAAATAACACTTCCCAAATCTTGATGCTCACCCCTGCTGCAAGAACATCTTTGGTTTCCCTCACCTCCTAGATCAGCACCGGGTGCTCATATTGCATGTCACTGCTAGAGGTAGAGTGTATTCTTAGCTAGGGCAGAGATTGCCATCCAAATAAGAAGCTGTCTGTTAGTGTAAAAGATAAGTGAAAGCAAGGTAGAGATAGAAGAAAACTCATACGAACAGGAGCTCTGTCACCTAAATCCAATCGACCAAACTGCAAATCAAAGAACTGCAAAATGCTGACCCTGAGAGATCTACACAGCAGAAGCCCATATTTAATGCCTAAGGCTTTCCTGCCTGTGTCTGTTTTTATTTTGTGAGATGCTCTACAGCATTCTGGGATTTCCATTATTAGAATAAAACAAAAAACTTGTTTGGATTTCTCATGGTAATTATGAAAGAGGAGCTACATAGAGCAGGGTCATGTTAGTAGCCATCAATCCCCCCATGGTACTGGGAAATTCTGTGTTTGTAAAGATAGCTCTGAGAAATCAGCACTATCACATCAATAACTTGAAAGAAAAAAACAACCAACCAACCAACCAAATAAAACACCAGAAAAACACACACACACACACACAAAAAAACCCCACCAAACAAAACAACAAAATCCACATCACAGACTGAAACAGAAGTTTCTAATTTGAAAGGACTGCAACTTGATCATTGCAGCCATCTGGAGGTGCAGGATTTGGGGAGTACTGATTTGAATTGTTCACTGAAACCAGCCAGGTTGGCCCAAAAGAGACTACCAAAAAACCCTCCCCCCAAAAAAAATTACAAGGGTGGCAAATCCTTCAAATTTGGTCATCTCAAAGAGGCTAATTTACTCGTGTTTCTTGCAAAGAGAATAGAGGAAATTAGTTAACAAGTACAAATGCATCCCATACCCCAGAAGCAAGTGGAAACCCCAGTTATAAGCCTCAAAGCATGACCCAGGGCTGAAAGCTGCAAAAACGGCCATGCTGCTTCTTTAATGTGTTAAACACAAAATATATGTTAATAGACACTCATACTGTAATAAAATAAAATATAAACTAAAGTATAAAGTAATGTATAAAATATAAAACAAGGCTTAACAATATTTCATACCTTTCACACCAATTTGAAAGCAGCTCCTTGCTTGTGGAAGGTAAGAGCAGGACAACACGCTCTATTTGTTTGGGGCTCAAAATTCACAGTGACACTGTTAAGTCACATATTTCCACCAAGCCTTTCGAGCTGATATGTGCTAACTCTGACACACAACTGAACACACAGTCAGGAAGAAGAGGAAAGAACAAAGGAGGACAAAAGAAAAATAAGCCTACCTCTCGGACTGGACTCCGTTCTTTAAGGAGCCAACGTAACTTTTCTTCTTTTCTACAGGCATCACGTCCACAAAACCACCTCTTTCATCTGAAATGACTCCTGCGTGCACTGCAGTTTTGCAGATACTGGAGCTCTGGAAAATATATAATTATTTCAGTTATTTGCAAAGTGTCTGTGCTTTATATCTGGAGAGTTACCATCTCAAGTCAAGAGAATGAAAAAAAAAAAATAATAATAATTGAAACCCTAAGAATTACAAAGGTATGAAACAATTCTGTCCTTCTTACAGACAGACCAGGCATAAAAGATGTTATGGACCAGATCTCACAGGTAGGTCACAAGCACCATCTTGTAAGAAGATCCACCAGCACCACTGCAGAGGATAAGCAGCCTTTCCACCACTCCCATCTGCGGTGGAGCTGTGCCTGGGAGATTATCCAGAGCTAAAGCTGAATCAAGGACAACATTCCAGCCAGTTCCTCTTGGGTTTGCACCAGAGAAACCGCTGTGGTGAAGCTCATTGCTGGTGACCAGTCACCTCAGCAAAGTTTATTCACCCAGTTGCTTGAAAAGCAGATGCTTTTCCTGAATTAAGGTAAATGACCACCAATTATCCTTCTTTCTAGGAAAAACAGAAGGACTGCACCCATGCAGCATTGTAGTTTTTGGACAGGCATTAGGCTGGAGGACTACACTTAAGTACAGAGGGAGATTAACACTTCTGAAAAGACTAAAACTTCTCTACTTGCACATCATGCTGTTACCCTGCTCTCCAAGATGTGCAGAGTCAGAAAAGCTGGAGGAACACAAAACACTAATAACTGATGACTAAGCTCCCAAAGCATCCAGAAAAGAGAGCAAATGCAGGGAAGGCTTAGGAATAGTATAAACTCGGCCATCAGCTCTCTGGAGGACTTACAGCAAGCTGGAATAACACACACACACAAAAAGGCAAAACCCAGCTTTGCATAGGGAACCACAGCAGGTGAAAACCCCATGCCCATAAAATCCCGGATCCTTAAAAATCAAAGGATCACAAAAGCAGTGCCGAGGGCAAACGTTCCCGTCACGTACGTACGTGGATTGTGCTGTTTCATTCTCGCAGCCATATATGGCAGGTTTGCCTTGTCCCCTATGTATTTATCACTCTGGATGGCCTATCTCTTGGCAGCTCTCAGAGTTTTGAGTGCCAATTTGGTATTTTGCTTCTATATATGGTCAAGGGAGTAAGGGAATGCTGTGTTTGGAAGATATGCTGTGAATTCGCCCCAGTATGCAGTGGGAAATCTGTAAATCTAAAATTGGCTCATAAAATTTAACTGTCCTGAATCAATTTGCAACACTCTCCACTGGGAGACATCCTGAACAATGTTCTTTTCAAGGCATTCCTGTTTTCCTTCCAGGACTTGCTGTTCTGCAGCTCACTCAAAGCTTTGACCAACAGGCTTTTTATTGCCTAACCCTAGAGCTCCTCTTTATCGCTCTCTTGGAATAGAGCCCTCACCTATCCCAGGCTGGGCTTTGTTTTGAGGAATTGATTGCAGAGCTTTTGGAAGATGAGGCATTACAAGAATAAGGCCTTCACCTCACGATCAGAAGTACGACAGCTGAATGGACAATGCTACGGCTTCCCATGGCACAGCCCCTTGGGACGGTGTGAGAGCATTTCCTGACACAGTGGACTCTGAGGCATGCACCATAAAATGACAACACTCTTTTTATAGCAGGCCATTAGCAATAATAATTTGTGACTTTGAGTTTAATCACCCATAATTTCCTCATTAATGTGACTGGATTAATCATTAAGCTCCTATCTCCCGAGAGCTGAGCCACCCAACTGGGTTTGCTCTGGTGATAACCGCCTGCCTCATTATGTAGGTGATCTGTCCTCCTCCAACTAATTGCCACACAACTGTGGATAAAAGACCTTATCTCAAGAGCAGAGAGTGGTTTTTTTCCTCCTAGCTCCATGGGACTCCTGAGCAGGGATGGGGACTGGTTTTCCCTTGCAGCCCTATGCCACCTTAAGGCAAGGGTGACAAGTGACAGTGCTTTGTAAAACTTCAAAGCTATTTAACAGCCTTAATGAAGACCCCCCAGGTGTTCACACAGTTCTAGCATCACCCCAGAACTGGTCCTGTCCACACTAGCAACAGCTGAGTTTTATTTCCTAGGCACAATCACATGTTCATAGATTTTTTTTTTTCTTTTTCCTCCCATTTACACAGCAGTGCAAACAATTTTCCTGCAATGTACTGCCAGGGAAAAGAGGCAATAAATTTTCTGCTCCCCAACCAGTTCCTTCTCACTATGAATTTCTGCACTGGGAGGATGCTGGATATGTTCCCCCCACACCCCTGCGTGCAACTTCAATCTGCAAACCCTGAATGCAGACAGCACATCTGTTCTCACCAGAGCCTAACGCCATTTAAAGACTAATCATTGACATTTCCCATTGCATATTTTCTTGTCTTTTTTTCATATTTTTTTCCCATTTACCCCAAGTTTTAAGGCTCCCCTTTGTCCCTGTTCCACAGGGGCTAATTTCACCATGAACAGTTTCCTGCACTGCTTTTTAAAGCAAAGGCTGCAAGTATCATTTTGTGCTTTAAGCCACCAGGAGTATCCAGGAGATAAATACAAAATTCAAAATAATTTTATGATGATGATTAAAAGAAAACCAAACCCATAAAGAAGAAAACAAACAAACAAACCAAAACAAAACCCCAACAATCAGAATGCATTTAAATTGGGTAAAAATACCTTAACACAAACCAAAGCAGTGGCTCCTATGGCCCTGAACATAAATCAGAATTACTCCACAAAACCTGCCAATTCTTCACGTCACAGATTTGTTCTTCATGACAAAACAAACCTTTGCATGCCTTCCTGGGATCCTGTAAATGTGAATGCTGTCTCACGCCCAAAGCACCAGGAATCAGGTCATTATGAGGACTAGCCAAGCATTTTTGCCATCATAGCTTGGACTATCAACTCCTTACCTGCCAGAACATTTAGCAAATGGAGGTTGTGGAGAAGGTGCTAAAAGGGCAGAGGACACCTTGCAGGGAATGCTGACTGGGGGGTAAATGTTTCATTTTCTTTTAGATAACTTATTTAAGAAGACACAATTGAAGTACAAATTCTCCCAGGGCCATGAAGGTGCCACTCTAGACATGAAGCCAGAGAGCCCTCCCCCAAGACTAACACTCGTCTCATTCAGCTTATTGCCTGCTTTAATTTTTTCTCCACCGTGGGTTTGGGCTAATTCGCAGCATCCTCCCCTCCAGCAGAGCATCCTGAACAGGGAAAAAGCCTTTGCCCAAATTCTCTCTGTACAGTGTCCATGTTTCTCTTGTCAGCTTTCCAGCCTGAACGTTTCTCAGCATCACCACCCCTCTCTCTGCAGCATGTTGCCCAGAGAGGTGGTGGCTGCCCCATCCCTGGCCCCATTGCAGGGGAGGTTGGCCGGGGCTCTGAGCACCCTGCTCTGGTTGCAGATGGCCCTGCTCTCTGCAGGGGGGTTGCACCAGATGTCCTTGAAAGGTCCCTTCCTGCCCAAACCAGAACCAGTCCAGGATTCTATGTTTCACAGTCACCTCAGATGCTTTTTTTTTTTTTCCCAGCTGTTTTCACCTGCTTTGCTACCAATCTCACACTCTCATAAAAAACCCTAGGTATTTTCCTTATTACACCCTATACTACAGTAGTCCAGAAAAAGCTTAACCAATCCCTCCAGGAAGTGGCCAAATACTTTTCTTTTTTCTGTTTTATTTTGCTTCCAAATCACAGTCCCTGCCCCCCTTTATGAAACAATACCCAGGGGGTCCAGTAGGAAATGGAGCTTGCAGTTCATTAAAGGACACTAATCCTTTTGCGTCACTACAAACCAGGAAACAATGCCAGCTTGGGAGGCTGCTCCCCACTTAATACCCTTGTAATCACAGCCCCCGTTCAGGGATAATCTGAGGTAGTTTTGTCCTCAGTAAAAGAGAGAAAAGTATTTCCCATTTCCTGCAGGTCAGAGCTTGCAAGGAGACAGGTACCGCGGGGTGGCAGCTGCCTGATGAATCTGCATGTGAGCTACTCTAGGATAACCTGTTTGTGCAGCTCTACCTCTAAAAGAATCAGTCTTGAGTAAAAGGAAAAATAGAAGATTTGGGGTTTTGTTTGTTTGTTTGTTAGTTTTTAAAATGGCTTTCAAAATTGCTGCATGATTTCTGCAGGAGGTTTTTTTTTTTCCTCAGGAGTCTGCAAAGGTCCACAGTGACTCCAAGCCAGGGGTCTATGTTCTGCCAACTACTTCCCCCAGGTCTTCAAAAAGCACATTCCTACAGGCTACACAGCAGCCAGGGAGCTGGCACTTCTAAGCAAAATCTCCAATGGAATAAAATAAAAAAAAAAGAAAAAGAGGTGCCCACAAATAGAAAAACACTGAAAATCAGTTTAAGAGGCCTAATATTAAGAGAGCTTTAAAAAAAAAAAAAAGACTCTGCCCAGTTTTAGCATCAAGTCTCTGCTCATGCCCATGAGCAGAGGATAGAAAAACAAAGCAAAACTAACTCACATTCTTTCTTTCCACTGCTCTGTACTGTGTCCTGACTGCTCAAAAAAGCTGTTGTCTCCCAGAAAGAGGAGGATGGGGAGAGTGAAGGAGGTCTTTTTTTGCCAACTCTGTAGTGTTATATATAACAAAAGCTCTTTGATGCTCATCTGTAGATCCCAAAACACTTTGCCAAGGCAGAGAAGCACTATCACTACTCCACAGCCATAGCCCATAAGGCACAGAGGGATTAAGTGACCTGCCCATGACCATAAGAAGTGCTGGAGAGTGGAAGGGCTCCTCAAGCCCACAGATCCCAACCCAGCGGTGCAGCTGTTGGTGCTACTTCTTCCTCTATCCACGTTTACCCCATCCCCACATTGCAACGATCATGGAAAGTTTGACTGCCTTCCCTAAGTCACAAAGTATGACCCCAGCTCTGTGATAGAGACATCCAGGTGCTGGAGCATGTCTGGAAAAGGGCAACAAAGCTGGTGAAGCCTGTAGAGAACGTGTCTTACTAGGAGCGGCTGAGGGACCTCGGGGTGTTCAGCCTGAAGAAAAGGAGGCTCGAGGGAGACATTCTCACTCTCAACAACTCCCTGACAGGAGGCTGGAGCCAGGTGGGGTTGGATCTTCTCCCAGGGAACAAGCAACAGATCAAGAGGAAATGGTCTCAAGCTGCCCCAGGGGAGGTTGAGGTTGGAGCTGAGGAACAATTTGTTCCCCTGCAGGGTTGTCCAGGGCTGTGCCAGGCTGCCCAGGGCAGGGGTGGAGTCCCCGTGATCCCTGGAGGGGTTTCCAAGTGGTGGAGCTGTGGTGCTGAGGGACATGAGTTAGTGGTGCCCTGGCAGTGCTGGGGGAATGGTTGGACTCGATGAGCTTAAAGATCTCGCAACCAGAACAATTCTATGGTTCTATATGATACATGGAGTCATCAGGGAGAGGAGCATACTCACATCTGCATAAACGTTTGTGCCAAACACTGGTGCCCAGTACGATGGCTCGTCTTTACAGTGGGCTGGACAATAAATCCTAGAAAACAATTTATTCATATTTATTCTCTGTATCAAGGCTCAACAGGAAAGCAAGCTGCATTCTTGGAAGATTTCAAGTGCCTGCATCTGGTCTGCAGGTGGCAACAGGGAATTTAATTATTCGTTCCCCTCAGATGACATTTGGTAGTTACTGCAGAGCTGCAAGTAGATGGGTTTAGACCAGTAAGAGAGGGATTGGCCTTTTACTACATTTTCCAAGGGGAGTACCTATATTTTTGCACAATGCTGTGCACATGATGGTTTGCACGTGTTTGTGCCCCTCCGCCCTGCCACGGCTTACACCTGCACAAAGCAGCTCTCTAGAACAAGCTTCTTTCCCAGTTTTAAGGTGGAAAGGAAAACCGCATCCCAAAACCAGCAAGTGCAGAATAAAGAGAGAGAATCAAGTTGGATGCTCATACAAAGGGAGTGTGCTGACGCAGGGTCACATAATCTGACTTACATGGTATTGAAATGCTCCGAAAACTTAACATGAATTTTTCTATCGTGATGCCAAGAAAAGCACGGTGCCAGGAGGAGATGCACCAGTCCCAACCCCCCTTCTCCATCTGGTAAATCAGCTCCATTCCTGCTAGCCCTCAGATCTGGGGACCTCATTGTCCTCCGTTAAGCAGAGCAGAGAACATTTAAGCTCAACATCAGTGGACTTGTGTTACCTTGGGCAATGGGTTGCCGGCTTTTTGAACTGGCACAGCTCAGCTACTGTGGTGTAGCAATCCAGTGTCTGGGCTGCAGAAAGAAACACGGGAAGGCAAATTAGGAGACCTACCAGCTCAGGCAGCTGCAGAAAACACAAGTCACAGTCACACAATGTATCTGGTGAGATCCATGTCCAGCTGAGGGCCCCAGGAGGAAAGCTGGTTGCTCCTTCAGCAGCAGCACAGACCCAAAAGAGGGCTGGCCAGTTCTCCGGCAGAAATCCTGCTACCACACTCCAGTGGGGCCTTAAAAACACCACAGCTTTCAAAAGAGAAAAGCAGCTGATCCACAAGACAGTGTGGTTTTGTTACTGCTCCAGATATGGAGTCCAAATAACCTGACACCTCTATTTTCCCTCCAGGTGGATCAAGTGGGTCTGATCAAAATCAGGGTTATGAGGAGGAGGAATTATTCAAAGATATTCAGAAAGTGGGAATTGTTTAAAAAGTAGAAATCCATAGTATTTATTTGTATGCTCATCATAAATATGATCACTCACTGTTATAAACTGATGTCATATGTACTATCAGCAGCTTGTGATAACTGCAGCCGATGTTTGGATCCAACCATGACCCATCACCAGGAGAATCTGCTGGAAATGGCCCATTATGACCTTTTCCTTCACCTTCCTCTTAGTTCCCTATGACAAAATGAGGTGGTAGGTTGTGGAATTGCCCACAGTGGGTGATGGATCACCACTCCAGGTTTTAGTTGTGGTACTGGGCCATTTGACATGACCACTTTAAATGCAAAAGACCACAGTAAGGACTGATGATTTCCAGTATCCCATAAAACTCTAGCAACCATGGTTTCTTCTCAACTTTTAAAACTTACTTGTGACTTTGGAAACCATGAATGCATTTGAGGGTTTACTTTTCCTGCAAAACAAGCAAACAAAGACACTTATTAAAAAAGAAGCACTCTAGAATTACTTATAGAATCACAGAATAGTCTTGGCCAGAAGAGACCTTCAAGATCAAGTCCAACTTTATTCATAGCCCTATCAAAACCACCAATCTATGTCCCTAAGCACATCTACCTGGCTCTTAAACATGTCCAGGGATGACGACTCCACCACCTCCCTGGGCAGGCTATTCCAATGCCTGACAATCCTTTCAGTAATTGAATCACTACATCTGCATATGCGTAACAAAAGATGACTGAACATCTGCTTATATTTAAAGCAAATACAACAATTTTTTTCATTAAGATGATACCTATAAGATTCCACGCCATTCCTGGTAGACTTTACAAAAGCCGGTGTCCTCCCTTTCCTTGTGATATCAACCAGTCCTCCTTTATTGTCCAGGATGCCATAATGAATTGCAGCACGACATATGCTTGATGACTGACAAGAGTACAAACACAAATAGTATGTGAAATAAATCCCATTCACAGGGTAACGCCAACCAACCGCTGTGCAAAAAAATGAGGAAGAAATGAAGCCACCACCAAAGCGCCAAATGGAAAATAAGTTGAGTACACTCCTTTGGAATCTGGTTGTTAAATCTTACTCTCCCAACATAGCCTCCTTCTTTTATTATTATTATTATTATTATTTTAAGCACTGCCTGGTTGAATGGCAAGCTTTTCTTAAATAACAAACCCATGCATTGAGATACAATTTAGCAGAAAAGCAGCACTGGAAATGAGCAACCAGTATGAAATATTTCCAGTTCTCAACAAAATACTCTAACCCAAAATATTTCTGCTGAAACCACTTGGAGAAGGAGGCTGTCTGCAGTCAGAGAAGTTGCAGGGCAAAGAGGTATCATGGGCGATGCAGTCAGGCACCGACGGTGAGAATGGGGAAAGCAAACTCGCTGTTAAACAACCCCCCTTTTACCTTCAACTTTTCTTCACCCCAAAAGTAGTTTTGATGGGAAAACAGGGCCATGCTTCATTTATCAATCAGTTTACTAATTCAAGATCCAGCAAATCAGCCCAGTGGATTATTTAGTTACAGCAGTTAAGAGTGTTTTTTGTCTTTCCATAGGTTTCATTGCATATTAAGGGCATTCATGATAAAATCACATCTGGAATCACTTTACCTTTCTGGACTCTTTTTTTTTTTTTTTTTTTTTTTATTGTTTTCATCACTAAGATGAGGAAAATACAAATAATCTTTATTAACACCAGTTTACAGCACCACAACTGGAGAATACAAAAAGCCAAATTACACTAGAATTTCTGTTGTTACCGCTAGCTCCCCACAAATTACATCTACGAGCTATTAAAAGGTACTTACACTCTCATAATAAAATGTTCCAAAGATCTTTCCCTTACTGTACAAGCAGCCAGCTGGGCACAAATACCTAGTAAAGATATATATCTTTGAGGGTGGCGAAAAAACAATTCAAGAAAAACAGACTTTGACTTTATTTCGTTTAATAGTCATTCCATTCATTTCACGTCACTCTTCCATTTAAAAACAAGATTGCAAAATAGCTATTTTTTAAAACAGTTTCTCCACCCTCCTTAAAGACCCAACCAATATTTAGATTCTGTGGATTTGGTTTTTCTCCAAGTGATAAACTGTCCCGTTCTTTGCAGAAACCCTAACCAGAAGTTCTTGACTGGCTGGGAGGGGACGAGTCATGAATTATTGGTCTGGCTTGGACAACGGTGGAATGCTTGAAAAAGGCTCAAAAATGACTCTGCCAAAGTTTATTAAATTATTTTGGACACCTGAAACTTTGGGACATCATGGCTGAATAAAATAAACTGAGTGACCTTAGTGCTAGGCTTGGCTGAAGGCTTTATATTAAGAGAAATTAAGGTTTTGGGGTTTTTTTTTTAAGATATCTACCTGGATAATCACAAAAATTACATAGTATATCCTGTGTTTGCAAGAACTGGACAATTTTTAGGCTGCTTTTTTCCACGGCACTTCAAGAGGTTATCAATAAAACCCTACCTGTTGCATGTCGAGCCTCTGCATTTGTCTCTCATCTTGGTTTCACAAGTAATGACTTGTGCTGGGGAGAAAAAAAGAAAATTAAATAAATATTTTTAAAGAGAAAAGAGACTGCCACAGCCTGCTCCCGAGATACACAGAGGAGCAACCACCCTGCATCTTGCCTGGAGGTCTTTGGTGCAGAGAGATAAAAACTTCTCCCAGACCAACCCAGCCTGAAGCAGTTTGTGCCTCTTTAGCCCTTCACCCAAGACAGGTGTCTTTGAAAATATTAGCAAGGAAGAAACATCTGACAGCTGAAGGCTTTGATTTACAGCCTGAGGTCTGCAGCCAGAACTCTCATTCTCCATTTAATTACAGACTCTGGAGATGCTGGTAGATAAACTTGAAAAGGATGGGTTGGCTTGCCTCACCTTGTTTTCACAATAAGCCTCTTTTAATTAACAGCGATTAGAAAACAACTCAGGAAGTACCACCAGCTCCACAAATAACTGCAGAAATCTTCCCAAGCAAGAAATAGATAGGAAACAACCTCAAAATCCCAGAAAAGCTGCTGAGTGTGGAGTAGTTTCAATGGGAAATAAACCTGGTATTTCCTAAATTGATTATTGACTGGGGGGGGGTATGACCATCAAATCCTTCCTCAGGGCTTAACAGAACAAATAACTAACAAATCTGCACAAATAACTAGTGTAGAAGGTGTGAGTGCCTTTCAAAAGCTTTGCTCCCTGCTTCTGGCAGGTTTCTACCCAAATTAACAGTGAAATTTCACACAGATTACCTCCCCCTCCACTCAAACATCCTCCCAATTATTCCCCCCCCTGAGCTTCCTCATCGCTTTCCACACCTTTTCCCATAAAGATAATTTAAAACTTCTAGGAGCTGAAAAAGAAAGAGGTTGTCTTACTCATGTAGGACTCTGGGATGATTTTCTTGGGCTTGATGGATTTGCTGGGTTTGCTTTCTGGAGGGTAGAACCGCACTGGATTTTGCTCTGCGACCTGTGAAATCTCCACTTCATTAGTCTCATCCCTCTCGGTGATGACGGGATCTTCGTAGCGGTAATCTTGTTAGAAAAGGGGATTAAAAATAATTACAGCGCTGTTGGCATTGATGGGGAAGTCAGTCAGGTTCCTGTTTTGAGGGAGGTGATTTGGTTTGACAAGGATCTGCTTTTTAAATAGTTGGAAACTCAAAAGATGCTTGTTAAATGTAATGCAGGACCAGTGCCAGGACAGGGGCAGCACTGGGAGGGAAGATCGGCTCCTCTTCTGCTTCTCTGCACATGAAGTGGCAATTTGGAGCATCTGACAATAAAGGTTTGAAACTATCCCCACTAATGAGAGAAAGGGAGTGCTGATATTTCTTCTGTTTCCCATACAGCTCTTTCTGAAGAAAACTGGAAGGTGGCTGAACTTTCGTCTTCTCACCACCCCAGGAGCACAGCTTCAGCCGGTCCTCCAGTAAGGTGCTGGGTCCTGCTACAGTGTGATCCCAGCTTTGTTGCCCACGGTGGGTTTATCCCTCACTTTACCTCCACTGGAGAACAAGCTGCCTGCTGTTGGAGCCAGGGGATTGGGGAAATGGTGCCAGCAAAATTCATTCTGCCTGGCCAGTCCTACCCAAAACCCTGTGCCGCTCGGCAACGAGCAGTGGAACAATGTAAACAAAGGGATGATGGATGGTGGCTCTGAGAGGCCTTCCTCTGTCTCAATGTCCCACCAGGGCAACCCATCTCCCCAGTGCAGCCCACCTGCACCCTGGGGTCCTCCCCCCAAACCTCACGGGCTAAAAATGATAAATGTGACATTGTGGCAAAATAAGCCTCTGCTGTGGGCAAGTTTCCAAGGAACCTGCCTTGTTTCTAAGAGCCCAGTTCTCTGTGAGGCAAAATACATGGGAGAAGAAAAATGTTGTCAATGCATGACTCCAGAAAGTCCTTTGTGCTGGGGGGATAGCACTGCTTCGCTGCAGGCTTTGGCGTTAATAATATTTTTCACTCCGTTGACCTCTATTCCAAGAAAGCTCCACAGGTCAGGAAAAACCATCCAGGATCCCCTCCTCTCCTCCAAGAGACACGAAGCACTGTATTCATTTTGCAGCCATGAAAACCAAGGTGGGGAAAGAGGGAAACGCTCTGTCCTTGGCCCCCGAAGGAGCAGGGCGGGCGGCCAAGCTCTGCCCACCCACGTTGCCTCTGGTAAGCGCTGGAGAACATTCCCTTCCCAAACAAACCCCGTGAAGATGGGATCGCTCCTGCCTGCAGCCTGCCAGTGCTCAAAATCCTGCTGGAGCTCCCGAGCCAAACCCATGGAAGCTCCGAGCAGCTTCCCCTCATCCGAGCTCCCCTTTTCACCGGGGAAAACGCTCCAGATCTTAAACAGCTCGGGGCTTTTCAGTTTCAGCAGCAGCTGCTGGTTCACCACGTGTCACGATGTCAAAACACAAAGGATGGGTAATTAAAAGGTGCGTAAAGCTGCGGCTGCTTCTAATGAAAAGTTTCCAGGTATAAGTTTGCTAAAGCCTTCCTTCCCCCGCCACCCCCAGAAGGGTGTCCCAAGCCCCCCACCACATACCTTTGTAGCAGAGGTTGTTCTGGCAGCCTCCTCCGTAGCTCGGCGGGCACTCAGAGCAGGGGCGGCCAGTCTTGTACGGAGCTTCTCCGATCCAGTTGCCCCTGCAAGCACAGGAGCAACGCGCACCTGTCAGACACCCAAATACCCATCCAAACCCCTGAGACCTCCTGGCACTAAGGGAGTGGGGAAAATGAGTGTTTCTGCTGTGCTCATCCTCAGATGGGGAAATGGGGGAAAGATGGCCCGTCCCCACTCTTTCCATCCCTGTGCTGCCTGTTGTTTTCCAGTGATAGCTCACCGGCTGCCCGCCCATCCTGTCCCTTTGACCGACAGTTGCCTTCACCTCTCTTGTTCATCAGAGATACAAGTCCCCCAAGGCTTTCCTGCAATGCTCCCAGGCTGCTGCATGGGACAGGCTGAAGCCATTTAAAAGCTGTTCGATTTTCCATCTGAAAACATTTCCAAACAGAAAAACTTCAGATGGTCCCTCTCGCCAGATCATCTGGGAACCAGAGCAGCACTTTGCTCTCTCCTCACCCAACCTGGCTACCCTCAAGTCCCCAGTTTTGCCTCTGAGGCTGTGGAAACATTGTCCTGGCCCAGAGCAACTAAGCAAGACTAAACAACCAGTCTAAGAAAGCTTTGTAAGAAAAATTTTCCTCCTCATTTCACCTCCAAGATGACATTTTTAGGGTTTTACTTAAACAAATTGCGTGCAATAACACTTTTATATTAAACTCTAATATAAATACCGAGATCTTACGTAAACAGAAGTAAATCAATGGATTACTGCATTTTCCTCGAGAAACTACCCAGAAACAGAAGCCCTTTCTGGCACTCTACACTGCAGATTTTGGGGCTGAGAAGGTTGAAGGAGCCAGAGTTCAGCCCACGGCTACAAACCCTTGGGTTATTGCTCTTTCAGCTGTCTCCACCTATAAGGCTAGATGAGGACAATGAGCACCGATGCCAGAGAGAAAAGACTAAGTAGAAGCTGCAGAAATAGAGTATTTTTCCATCCATCAGCCCTGAACGGATGACGTACAAATAGTCCAGCCTGCTGTGGGAGCTTCACAGGAGATGGTGTGATCCCTCATGAGGAGAGGAGCAGGTTATTGAATCCCACCAAAACACAAGTGTAACGTGCTCAGTAGCAAACGTGGCTTAGACAACCCACCCATAGACCTCTGCCTGGGTCATGCCATGAGCTGACAGCTCTGTACCCACACATCTTTTTTTCTCTACATTATTCTGTCCTATGTTCTCCAGAAGTCAGATGCCCTCCGAGCTGCTCCATTCATACACTCCAGTCCCTATTTCATTTTGGTTTTAAGTTTTAAATTGCCAAGGACTCAGAGTGGAAATGTTTCTCCTATTAACCATTAAAGCAGAAAATATTAATTGCCACTGCCAGATAGGAAACTTCTCCTGGATGTAGTAGTCAAGAAATGGGGTTTTCATTTTGAAATGTAATCAAACCAAAATCTTGACTGATGCAGTTATTTATGCCTGGGATCTATCTCTTCACAGCTCCTTGCAGCAGCCCCAGCTCACTTCACTTCCACCAGCGACCACTGCATGAGGAAGCAGTGGTGTGTTTAAACCAGCAGATTTTGCAGGGGGAGGGTGAAAACTGTGTGATGATATGGCAGCCCACCTGGCTGGCTACAACACTAGAGCAGCGGTAACCGCCACCCCATCCCCTCCCACCCTCTTAGCAGCAGAGTGAGAGCAAGCCTTGCTTGGCAGCTCACACCAGCTCCATCCCGGCCATCTCCTGCTCCTCCTTCTCATGGCAGGAACATCAAAGCTCCAGCCTGGCCCCGGCCCCTCATTCAGTTTTCCAGGCAATGCTCAGAAGTTTTGAACCAGTTTCGTGCTGCCGTCTAAAGAAAAAATTTAAAGCCACAACCACCAGTCTAGACTGCCTGAAATCTCTTCCCCAGATCCTGGGCTAGTTAAGCAACCTGCCAGTTTTAGGAGAGCTGGAGAGAGCCCAGCTCATCTGCCTTACTTCGGCGAGTAATTGCAGACCAGGTAGACGGCATTCTCCCAGATTTCTCCCCAGACGTTCATCTGCTTGCAGACGTTCACGGCACAGCCGATCTTGTTCGTGGTGGCCCAAACTATCTGCAAGTGCAACGCAGTTACTGAAAACAAGTCAACTACTCCACCTCGGGCACACGTTGAGGTGACAGCTGGGACACGCAGGATGCGGAGAGGTTAGTACAGAAGCCCCTGATCTCCTTTACCTGGGTGTAGTGTGTGCACATGGAGCCAGTGCATTTCTCTGGGCACCACGGGTTGCACTCGTGAGGATACGGGTAGGTGTAGTCTTTAACTTCATCGTACCAAGACTGGACGTGGAAAGCTGGAGAGCGATACCTGAAAGAGCAAAGACAGTTTAAATCACAAAAGCTCCGGCAGAAGTTTTCAATCAATACCTGTAGCCGTATTGCAAGCTCTGATTTTTATATACAAGCTTTGCTAATTCTTATAGACAAGTTTCTTGAGGCAAGTTCCATTCCTTGAGAAGGTGTTGCTTAAAGAATCCAGTAACATGGTCTAATGAACAGAAAACAAAACTCATTTGAAGTGTTAAAGATGATTTTTTTTTTTCCCCTCCTAAGGGTCACAGCGCAGTTTGGCTTTCTGTCTTATTTATAGGTTTGACATGCCCTTCAAGTGCTGCTGACCCGAAATGTCCTCCTGACTTTTCCACACAACTACAGAAAAAAAAAAAAAAACAAACCCAAACCCAAAACCTTCTAGTCTGGCAGAAAGTTGTATTTTGAAAGTAAATAGAAATTAAGCTTTGCCAAACATCTTAAACCAAAAGCCATCGTGTACCTATTTCCCCACCAGGTCATTTGCTAAATCTGGAAGGATGCTAGGAGGGAATACTGCAAGACCTTTGAAAACGAGTGGGCTTTTTCTCCCACTCACATCCCACCAAGAGCTGGTGCAGAACAGTTGGTGCAAGACACAGGTGCCCCACCTTTTATTGCCATTGTTTCCCCCTGCACCAAGCCCTTGCGTACGCCGGGTGGCTTCGGTGCAAAGCAGGCACCAAACATCATGGTTTGGGGTGGCACTGAGGGGACTTGTGCCATTTGAAGGAACGCAAAAGGTATTAAACCTATCTACAGAAACTCGTACGCATTTTGCACGCTATGCACACAGTGCAATCTGCAGGCTCTGTATCGAAGCAGAGCAGCTCTTCGCTGCTTTCAACAGCTCAATGAAGCAAGCAGCCAGAAATACGAATGATGTCATTGCCAATTGGAGTTTGCTCTTTCAGCCAACTCTTCATTAAAAATCATTCATTAGAAGTATTTTAAAAACATTAATCCCATGATGTCATTAAGTGAATACTTTCCAAATCCTATTTTACAGGAGAGGAAATTGAGGCAATCAAGTTATGGCCCGTTCCTGAAAAATCGGGAGATAAATCTTGTTTCTTTTTCCTCTTGGTGACTGCAAAAGGGAGCAAGATTGGATCTACCTCCATCAGGAACCCATGGCCATCTTGAACGCTTGTAGGAGAGCCAAGAACAGCACGATCTTTTGACTTTGTTTCCAATGGATTAACCACTCCACTTTCCAATCATTATTTAATTCTGCCAACAAAAATGAGCCCAATTTTTATATCAGGCTAATTTCACACCAGCAAATTTCCGTTGCTTTCAACCAAGTTCTACCTGATGTGCAACAAACGTAACTTAATTTCCACCCATTAGGGCTCCCGAGCACTTACGAAATGTTTCCTGTATGAAGAAGCAGGTTTAACCTAGAAAGGGCTCAACAAAAAACAAATTTCACCATGAGACAGAGAGGCAAATCCATGGAGAAATCTTAATGTCAGCTGGGTTAACAACTCGAGGTTAAAAACTTTCCCCAGGATGTTGGAAAAAAAAAGCCCCCAAAAATCTGCAAAGTGTTTTCAGTAAAGAGAAATTAGGAGCTGGGTATTTAAAAGAAACACAGCAAGAGACAAATAAGTTCTGAAGAAGCACCTGAGTCCAGACACTGTTCCTGAGAAACTTCAGCTTTCAGTCAGTTCCCAGCATGGTGCCAGAAACCACTGCCCCACACACCCCAAAGCAGCAGATCTAGGAGGAAGTGCTATGACTTCTGAAGCTGTTCTCCTGAAGGAGTACTCAAGAGTGGTCTTTGGCACATTACAGCTGCATTACCCAGAGATACTGATAAATGGAGTAACCCACATCGACGCTGCTTTGCTGGGAACAGTCAGCTGAAGGTGGCTGCAGATGCTATCAGCTATAACCATTTCACCAAAGTAATAGCAATTAAGGATCCTCAGCTTTTCTCCTGTCTCCCCAGTGCTCCCGTAAACACCAACAGAGCAATCTTTTCCAACCAGCTCTAGACAACCCACAAATTGCTCTTTGCGATGAGCTTCTAGCACCCCAACTCTTACCTGCCCCAGTGAACTGCCAAGTTCTGTCCAATTGACCTGATGAGGGAACTAGGCCCATGGTCCCAGATGCACTGCTGAGCCCAGGCCTGGGCTGATCTTTCCAGCTCATCATCCCAGGTCTTCAGGGCATGGGGAAAGAAAAGAACAGGTCAGTTCATCATCCCAAGCTTATCAGATCAAAAGACTTACTCAGAGGCAGTTAGTGGAGAAAGACTCCACGACAGCTCGCTCCTGGTGTCTGGCTTGTCCTTGTGAAGCCAGTAGACACCAGTGAAGTGCTCTAACCTAAAAGCAAGTTTCTCTAAAAGGGTACACCCCCGCCATGGAAATGCAGGGCATCAAAGGGTCTACTGTTTTTCCTGCTTGATGCCATGCTTCTCAGGTGATGCACTGCATAGGTGAGAAGAAAACACACCTGGAAAGACCTCAAGAACCCACCTAGACTGTCCACCCTAAAACACATATTCTTGGTGGGCGTTCTTCTAATCTGTATAAAGAACAACAACAAAAAATCCCACCATCAAGGATGGAGATCCCAGCACTTCCTCATGCCCTCTGTTTCCAAGATCTGCAAGAATTCTAACATGCAGTCACTGCTCTGATGTAGTTCACCGTGATTTTCCATTCATTGTCCTTACTGTCAGGACATTTCCAGGCTTTCCCATCAAGGAGAACTCAACAGTGGATGTTCTCCTGCCCTCCACTTCCTACACAGATGGAGATTTTTGGCCCAACCTCTTAATTAAGAGGTGTGGGGCCGAGCGTTCTGGACCCTCCTCCCCTTCTCCTTCCAGAATAACCGTTGCGTCCACCAATGGATCCAGTCAAATTTAACAGAGGTGACAAAGTCCCGGAGGTGTGGAGCTAATATCGCTCTCACTGAAAGAGGTGTCAAGCGAGAAGCGACAAATCCCATTCACGTTCCCACTGAGGGAAGGACGCTGGTGTGAGGTGAGTCCTCACCGACTATCACCCAGCTGTGAGCCAAACCAGAGCTCAAACAGGGTACAAAGGCAAAGAGGAAAGCAGGCTTCACTGGCTCCAGCGCCCAGGAGTGTATTTGTTTTAAAGGCCAGACTTGCTGGACCCAGTAGACAGTGCCCTGAATTCATTGTGTAAGTACTGACAGCTGGTCTATTCAGAACAGTCCTTAGAGGATAATTCATTGGGATTAAAATATTACTGCACATTCCTACAAATAAAACCAAAGAGAAGAGAGGTCTTGTAACACATCTCCAGCCCATTCACGTGTCAGCACTAGATTATGTCCTCTTTGGATGTTAACCATCACAACCAGCTGATCTTTCCAAGTCCCATCTTCTCCACAAGAAAAGCAACTTCTGATCTCAAACGTATCAAAGGACCTGTCAGAGCCAGTTCGGAGGACTCGAGGGCATTTAGGCTCTCAAACACATTTAAAAAACATCAAGTGCTCATTCCCAGTAAGTATCTGAACACAGACTCGGGCAGTTATAACTGGGATGGGGAGGGACCGCACGTCCCTGGCTAAGACAACAGGAAAATGCAGTGTCTCCTGGAACTTGGTGTGTCTACACTGTCTTCGTAAGGCAAACATGAGCTCATCTAACTGAGCTAACAGCCCAGACCTCCGAGAACAGCTTATCATTAAGCACGCTCAGCAACCCAAATTCCAACAACGTCCCAGGGCTGCTCTGAGCTCATCCGCTTGGCTTCGAACTGACCAGTGGCCAAGGAAATTCATGTCAGTCTGCAAAAACCCCGGGCGGGCACAGCTCTGACAGAGAGAATAAAACCATTTTCCGTCCCAGCCCTCCAGCTCCTTGAAGGTGTATGGGATCTGACCCACCACACACACTTTTCCAAACCTCTGTTCAAGCAGACTATTGCAATTGTGCCTAGACACACAAGCTTTTTGCGGTCTCCCACTTTCTGCACTAGGCAATGACCAGCCACAATCCGCCTTCCCATCCAAGGCACAAGCCACAGAAACTCTCCCAAGACATTATGTGCTGCAAGCACTTCAGACTTTCTAACAGAGCATCATTCCCTGCAGCCTCAAAGGCGGAGATGTTCCAAATTGCCTAATTTAATGCAGAGACGTTATGAGCAATAGGCCATTAAATGGAAATGGATGGGAACATAGGCGTTACATCTTCCTTTGATGCCTACGAATGAAATAAATGAGCTCGGACAAAAGATACTCCAACAGGCAATTGGGAATGAGCTCTTTGCATGGCTTATGGGCTTGATGAGTAGAGAAGCTCATTTCTGGAGGCCTCAGATTACAAAGCCATCCCATTTAAATCAGAGCAGTTATTTGCCTGCTGCTTCTCAGACGTGAATGTGGTCAGGAGGCTGGAATTATTTCAGAGCAATAAACATATAGAAAAAAAAAAATACGAGAGAGAGAGATTTCAGACTTTCCCAGCTATGCCTGCAATAGATCTTCATGCCAATATTCAAAGCAGTATCTAGGAAGATTCCTGAAGCTGAGGGGCAGTGTACACCCGTGCTCAGTTTCCTTCTCAGGCAGAAACTGAGAAGCCTTGGGGGTTGGGGGAGGTGTGTGTGTCTGTGATTCCAAGTGATTTAGCACACGGATTCTCTTTTTAACTCCTGCAAATTTGTAATGGCCTTTTAGAGTATATACTGTGTATGTAAAATACATTCATGGTACACACATACACCATACTCTAATTTGTAGGTCCGGATTTAATAAGAATATATCCCACAAGGAGCCTACTTAGTCTAACTGGTTTGTAAACCTAACCCCAGACACCTGAATTGCAGTGATCAGGTTACTCGCTCGTTTTGGTTTTTTTTTTTTTTCCCCAGCTTAGAGTTTTTTGCAATACTGCAATCTACTTTTCAGAGTCTAGGACTGACATGTGTAAGCAGAAGCGTGGATATGCTTTGTTAACCCCCAGAGGAAATACTATCCCATCCTGATGAGGAAAGTCACCACCCTACAGTTTAGAGGAAGGCTGCATACCTTATACGTGAAAAATAAACCCCTGTGTTCCTTCCAGCCATCCAATTTTGTTTTATCCAGCTGTCTCTGAGGCCTCCACAAGAGGAAAGATTACTGCCTTTCATCACTGCTGAAAGCCATCTGACTAAGCCATCTTAAAGGTCACGATGTCTTAGGGACTATTATGTCCTTTTTACTCTGAGTTCATTAATAAGGAGTTTGCTTTGGTCTTGGTGCCCTTCCACTTCAGTAACCGCTGTTATAAAGTCCAAACACGCAGTGGAAGGGCTGATCATAAAGCTGTTAGAGGGCTTAAGGTAGTTCTGTATTTGACCAGCCTCATCAGGAAGATGTAAGCTGCTCGCTCCTTTTCCATTAACACTGAAAACTTGTTCTGGCTTTCAATTAATTATACAAAACCAGCAACACAACTGTTTCTTTCTTCATTAATTCACTGCACGTTACCTTTATCCCAGAAGATGTAATTCTTTTGATCTCCGGCTAGGTCATGGGACTCACTCTGTTATTGCTTTCTTATTAACAGCCACCACCACCAAAAGTTGATGCTGTAGTCAGCAAATAAGCCCCTTTCCTGGAATGAATTAGCTCCCCTTACCACTTGAGATCACTTAAATACAGCAGGTATGGAGCTTGGAGAAAGGACTTTCACAAGGCAGCATTTGGAGGTCGATGGGCAAGAACAAGCTCTACCTAATCAGGCACAGACGAGCGCTGCACGTCGCCTGTGACGCTCCACACCCACACCAAAGAGAAAAGTTCATCTACGGTACTAAAGACAGACCATCCTCTTAAAGGAGTCCAAATGAGAAGTGTCCTCTGCAGGACAAAGGATTAAAGTGAAGTTCACGTTCAGAATATACACAGCAGTTCCAAGTAATACTGGGTAAACACGAGTACATGAAAGACTGATTATAGCTATTCCAAATAGCACCATCTCATACTCAGCTTCTTTCTTCACAGCATATAAGGCCCTTTCATTTACCCTCAATCACCCAGAAAAACCACTAGAAAAGCACACTGAGCAAAGGCAAATATAAAAGCGTAACCACGCTGCAAGCGTAAACAGCAGTCGGCCAGTGGACAGTCCGCAACAGCAGCCCTCTCACATCCTCCAAGCCAACCAAAACAACATTTGGCTTTCTCATGCTTTGTGTTTACTTTCTGGAAATTAATCAAGTCACCTCTTCTCCAGCAGTACCTCGCCTGCAGGATAACGGGAGAGCCCGCGGAGAAAGAGAGACACAAAGCACCGGTTCTTGGAGAGGCACGCGACCTCTGACAGAAGCGGGATGAAAGATCAGCGGTGTGACTCTTGGGGACCAGCCGATGGACAGCTGTCCTTCCTTACTGTCCTCTGCCCTCCCTTCTCTTTTCCCTACCGTCACAAAAGGCAGTTTTGTCCATTCACAGCGCTCATTTCAGCCCAGCTGGCGAAGAATTTTATATTACGTTCAGTGTACTTTTCTTTTACCCTTTTAAACACGGTCTTAACAAACCATTCATCATGTCATCTGTCAGGAGGAGCACACAGTTAAAGTCAGACTAGTTTTGGTCAGAACTATATTTGCTCACTGGGAAAAGGCACACACACACAAAAATTTATTTGCCTACATCATTTTCTGGCCCCGTGATATTTTGATGGCATATCCAAAATAGCTCAAAGTAGGGTCTCTGGCATCAAGTGAAAATAAAAAAAACCAAAAACCAAACTATTCATCTGAATTGTTGACAGCAAAGGCATATTTCATAGTCGTACTTTTAAGTTCTCCCTCTGCAGTGGGACAATACATTGACCAAACTTTTATTTTGGTTTCTTGAACTACGAAAAGCCAATAGAACTGACCAATCCCCCTTGTGAACTCCCAGAGTCTTTCCAGCTGTTTCCAGTGATAGATTCTTTGCAGATGGAGCCACATTCCTCAAGACCTGTTTCTCTAAAGTCCTGAGCAGATCCCCAGCAGCATCACGGATGCTTGACTCATTGGCTCACATTGATAATCTCTGGTGTATGGCAAAAGGGTAGATGCTACCTCCAGTGTTGGGTGGTAGCTGATGGCAACCCAAAGACCATCAGAAGTTTCTATGTCATGTCCCAAAATACCAGTCACAACGGTCTGAAAGCTTTCACAGGGAGAACGTGGGTTAAACACTAGGGAAAATGTGATGGTTTTATGACATCAAGGTAATGGAAGAACCTGCTGAGGCAGGCTGTGGAATTGCCATCACTGGAGATGCATCCAGGGCTGGGACAGAAGCTAGTTTATGAATAATGGAACCAGTCCTGAAACTATGCAGCGGATGGATTCGATGACCTGTTAGTGGCCCTTTCCAAACAAAACAGTCCAACCATCTAAAGCATCATTCACTCTGGAATTAAACTGCTCCAGGAAACAACTCTTGAGAAAAACTTACTTTAGAGGAAATTTGCTACACCTCTTGCACCGTAAGGAAAATGAAGATAAAGTTAAAAAATAAAGTTAGATATCAGGAGCTAGACTCACCATGTATTCCATATTAGAGGCCACCGGGTACACTTGACCTCTCAATTTATTGTGGAGCATCAATATCTCCTGTCTGTCTGAGAATAAAATGGCTCTCTTGGATCTGGAATGAGTTTCCCCATCCTGGTATTTACTCAGAATGCTCTCCAGGTGACTCGAGTTGGGCAAGATAAAGCACTCTGCTGCCTTTGCCAGAAGCAATAGACATCCAAGAGGAAGGATCCAAGGCAGAGCAGGATTCATGCCTCCTCCTCAGCAGAAGTGGAGATGAAGACGACAGTAGGTTTCCTTGCAGGGACTCCTGTGGCTTAGCACGGCTCTGGATTTGGGGGAGAAAGAGGCAGTCAGAGAAGTGCCAGAGAAGCTCTCAGTGGATATGTCCCCCCAACAACGGAGCCACATTTTTGCTTGGAAAAGAGCAGTGCCTACAGTCTATGCAGTTATTATTCACTCCGACAACAGGAAGAGCTGAACAACACTGTAAGTGATGGGAACTCAGTTTATTACACTGGGGAACGCCACTGACATCGTGCTGGGAGTGAGCATTAGCCAGGCAGGGGGGCAGATGCCTTCTCCACCGAAGATGCCAGGGGTGGAGGTTTCACCCGGCAATGCCCAGCAGCTCTGAATAATCCCAGTCCCATCCCTTGATAGGAGGGAAGGGGAGACATTTGAAGCTATTCGCCCAAAGAGCAGCTGTTAAAGTGGAGAATGGGTTGGAATAAAAGGGAAAGTAAAATTCCCAGCAAGGCAGATCGCAGAGGTCAGACATCAGCAAGAGCTATTTCGGAGGCCCCGCTCTGCCAGTGCACTCCAGCAGAGCAGCTGCCAGACTCCGAGAAAGCAGCTGCTCATGGGAAATGTCACCGTCACATCAAACAACCCAAATCCCTGCTGGCGAGTGACGCACCGGAGTGTTCTCGCTGACGCATCGCTTTACGGCGGGTGGGAGCACGGCCAGCGTTAGGAATTATGGCAGATTAGGCCAGGAGCCAGAGCACCCGGCCTCCCTAGGCCAGATTAGGTGTTCCCATGCACGCTTGGTAGCCATCAGCACCAAGGACTCTGAGGGATGGTCTCAATTTGCTCACTGCCAGGTTTGAACGTCTTCATTTAATCCCCGTCCCCTCCCTTGCTCTGTGGTGCTCCTGCTCCACCTGCCATTTCCAAATTCTTCCTCCTTTCCTCCCCCCAGCCCTGACTTCTCCATCTAATGAGCCTTGTGGGTCTCGGCTGATTTTATTTAGCTCACAAGCTATTCAGGGAAGGAACTATGCACTGCAGCACCTAGTGCTTTTTAGGTGGGATCTAAAAGCCACTAGAGCAGAATCAATCCATCAGGGCAACGAGCATCCGTATGGACAATGCAAGCAAAGCATCTCTCTCCTTAGGGCTAAATTTTGGAAGAAAGCTTCTCCATCCCTGTCTTCAACACTAGGTGAAAATCAGCTTTTGACAGCACTGTTAGAAGACACACTGAAAGCAGCAGCAGGAAACAAACCCCAGATTAGCAGGAACTATTCGAGAAGCTTCAGCCCAGCGACACAGGATTTGGACACGTTGAGATTGGGCGAGCTGGAAACCATCCCAAGCTGGGAAAACATCTTCCAGCTCCCAGCTGGAAAAGCTACGCTCGAGCACGAGGTCCCAAATCCCTGTTCCCCAGACCAAGCACAACGGCACCTGCAGAGGACAGTGGCGAGTACAAGGTGCTTTGCATAGGGTGAGGAGCCCTCCCAAAAACCCCCAAGGCCATTGAGAAGCCCCTGAACTTGTTGGCTTTTTATAGAAGAGACAAAGCCCCCGTTTGAGGCTTCCTACTTGTACTGTATTAAGGCAGATGAAAACCAGCTGCCCTCAGTCTGTCTCCAGGCAGAGCATTAAGCCTTTGCCTGGGTAGAACAATGCAGGAATGTAATTTGCTCAGATTAGGTAACGGCTCCTCATTATTTCCTGCTCTGCAGAGCAAGTCGAACACACACAAGCCTTGTCCCCAGCTCCAGGCACACCTGAAAGATGGGACGTTTGGTGGAGTCGGGACAAATATTGCTTTAACCTCATCCTCTTTCTCAGCCCTGTTTGTTGGCATTTGCTTCCCCCCAAGCAGGAGCCCAACTTTCTAACCCAGCTACAGAGGGGTAGGGGAGGCAAAACGAGCTGTTGCTTTTGTAGACTGTCTGACCCAAATTCAGGGAACAATTCCTACTTTGAGGCACTTCCCTAGGAGTTTAAAAATAGATGCTCTGCCACAGCCCTTTACAATGCAGCCATTTAGCCCAAGCCATTTTAACTGGAGCCTGCCCTGTAGGTAGAGCGGGCAGGAACAGACAGCTAATATATGCTGCAGTTGTACCCCGTCATTTGGCCAGGTGCCCTTTGCTAAATAGGAGCCCGTATCCACCACCCATTTAAGGTAAACACTGAACTTACAGAAAGGGCAGCTTGGAAAAAAAAAAAAAAAAAAAAAATTAAAGAAAAAATAAAAATAAAAATTCAGCTGTAACATCTGAAAGCCCAGAGGAGCTGCCCCACTCACGGCTACGCAACGAAGCCAACGCGTCTGGTTTTGTGATCCAGCCAAAACCTTGCAACAGATGGTGTATTATATCCTCGGGATGTTCTCCCCTCTATCCCATTTGCCAGCAAGGGGAGGCCAGCACCTAAATTAGGTCACTTGGGCAATATCTTCTTTTTCACTTGGGGTGTCCAAGTCCCTTCTTCTGCTTTGGTTTGAGGTGGGGAGCGCTAAGCGTTGAAAGGAAGGATGAAGGGATCAGAGAGGGACGGGGAGCAAAATACTCCCTGGCCAAATTAATTGAAAGCAGTAGAAAGATGCTCACATTTCAGCAAGCTCTCATTGATTTCAGATGCCCATCCATCCACCTCTCTTAATATCCTCGTGCCCAGGTGCAACAAAACAATCAGACATGTGTTAAAGCTCAGCCAGCCCAAGAGCCCTGCAGAGCTGAGGCGATGCCTCGGGGCTGTGTCAGGAACTCCTCATCGGGGAAGATTGAAATCATATTGCCTTTGAGTTGGGATTTAACATGATTCAGAAAAAATGATCACCTGACAGTCAGCTGAGGAAGTCTCTGCAGTTGTTTTCAAGGGTTCAAGAGGAGCATTAGCACAGCCTCCCCTTAAACACATCAGGCCCTTGATACTGGTGCCAGGTAAACATCTGGGAGCCATCAGAAATGAATGAATCAGCAGAACCCGACTCCTTAATATACTGTGAAGCTTGTCCAAACTGGGGACAAAGGGGAGGCCGCCTTCTGGGGTCTAAGGAAGTTAAAAAGCTGCACCGGACTTTGGAAAAGATTATTTTTAGAAAGCTATTTCCCCAGCTAATGGATAGTGTCTGCATTTCACAGAAAGCAGAAGAGCTGGTAGCAGTTGAAGCCTGGCACGCAGCGCTGCCTGCTAAAGCCACATGCCGGCTGAATTCTGTACTTCACTATGTCCTTGTTTCACCTTGTTCCTTACAGCTATTGATCTTTAACTGCCTCCCTGGTCAAGTAAACGAGTAGGTGGCTACTCCTTGATTATGGATCACATTTGCAGCTAAAACTTCCTGCGACTTGTGGAGCTGTACGCGGAATGAGCTGACGAGGCAGGAAAATGCCAAAGTTAGGAGAGGGTATCAGCAAAGCACTGAAAGCAGCAAAGCAAGGGGGAGCTAACCTGGGATCAGCTTTTAGCCTGAGTCAGCCTGGGATCAACTTCTAAGCTGTGCAAAGAAATCCAGTGATCAAACCTCAACTTACTTAACGCACTAAACTCTGGGTCATCTCCTTAACCGAGGCGCACACCTTTCAAGCTCTGAAGAACTGCGTTGGCTTCAGAACAAAAAGTGGGATGATAAGTTCCTTGACACAGGACATAACGTTGTCTGCATAGAGCACATTATGCATTCAACATCCTCAAGGCCACGGGCCAAAACATCTGGACCTTCTATTACAATCCACTCCCCCAGAACTCAAGTGGGTGAGTTTCTACGCAAAACCACGCGGAAAACCACACGGAAAAACCACTGGTAACAGACACAACATGTGGTGACACCATGAAATTCCTTTTAGACAGGACTGTAGGGCAGAGTTGCATAAACACAGGCTTCCTAGAGTAGACTACGGGTAGTCCACAGATGCCCATGGGTAGTCAGCTGTTCGAGACCGCTCCAGCATCCTTTGGATATTTTCTATTTGTGTAGAAATCCACTCCTGTACTTGCAAACTCCTCCCATTCGTTGAAGATTAATGTTCATTAATCTTGCATTAACCTCAGCAAAGCATAATTAAGGGAAGCTCAGACAGTACTCTGCTATTTTATACCACGCAGGCGACTTTTTGGAGAAGTTACTACAACTGTACCTTCTTTAATAGAGACATTTCTTGCACACACACATCCCTCCCCAAACCACATTTCAGAAGCAGGGACCAAAGCTTACACTTACCTCGCTGAGTACTTCCAAGTCCCCAGGAAATTGTAGCTCCTCCAAGCCTGCTTGTGGAAAATAAATTATGTATCTGAAATATTTAAACTAGGAGGAGGGGAAAAAAGGATGAAATAAGCCTTAGGAGGTGCGAGGAATGCACAGTCTCAGCTCAGCAGCTTGTACCAACTGCAGTCTCACAGAGCTCCCCAGTGGTATTTATGCTCTCCAGGCAAAGAGGACAACCCTGGATCATCCTGTTTGGCAGTGGGCCTGTAGTAATAATGAGACGGGGAAAAAAGGGAAAAAAACCCAAAACTAAACTAAACAAAACAAAACAAAGAAAAAAAAAAAAAGAAAACCACGAAAAGGAGGCAGGAGCAAGGAGCAGAGGGTGTCGCTTGGGATCTCAGCACTTTGGAGATAGTCATTGGGGCTCAGCAAATTAGGACCATCCTCCCAAAGGCTGTAACGCAACACCCGGGAAGAGGGGGGGGGAAGAGGAGGAGAAGGAGGAAAAGGAGGAGGAGAAGTGCAGCTGGATGATCCTATAAAGGAGTTTGCTTTGCTCTCCCCTGAAGTCAGTGCCCGGGCAGAGCTCGGAGCCCGGCGGGTTCCCCAAAGCATCCCGCTGGCTGCCGAGGGGGGGCCGCGACCCCGCCGTGATGGGGAGGGGGAAATGAGGAAGGGGGGTTTTCAGCGAGGGACTAAAGCCAGCTGCCTCCTGGGCAGGCATTGCCTGCTTCCCACGGGAAAATCCCACAGCGGGTCCTGCTGCTCCAGGGCTGAGACAGCTCTGCCATACCCCAGGGTGAGCGGTGTTGAGCTCGGTTCCAGCCCCTGGCAGACACCCCACAACAACCCCCTTTTTTTCCAGAACTGGAAAACGGAAGATTTATCAGCCTCTGCAGTTTGCTCCCAAAGCTCTCCCAGTGCTGACATTCCCCCAGGACACCCCTGGGTCAATCCTGCTGCTCCCACAGCAGGAGCTCAGAGGAAAATATGAAGTGAGTGAGATGCCTGGAAAAGGCTCACCCACCTCTTCCACTGCGCGGCTGATGCCCAGAAATCTCCAGCTTTAGCAGCAAGCTCGCTCTGTGTCCACTGTTGAGACACAGGTTTATACTCACAGTGAAAGGAAATGATTGAGCAAGGCAAGCTGGAAGTTCCTTCTTTTTTATTTTTTGTTTTCCCTAAGCAAACAAACAGGAAAAAAAAATAAATTGCTATCATGAGTAACAACACGAGCGAGTCTATTACAGCACTGCTGCTGCAACAGCCACCAGCCTGCAGCATCCTGCTCCGGGGCCAAATACCAAAGGTAGCAGGTCCAGGCATTACCACCCATGGGAGTCCCCATCCAGCAGCACTGCGGGGTCACCACATCTGCTGGCACGTGCCCCAGGGTGACCCAGCCCCAGCCTGGGGTGTGTCCCCTGCAGAGGTGGCACCAGCAATGGTCCAGCACAGAGGCAGGGGAGCGCCCACCGCCGGGCTTTGGCACATCCAAGCACTGCAGATAGGATTTTTCCAAATCCACTGTCTAAGCCCTCTCTCCAAAGTTCTCTGGAAAAAAAAAGTCCTTCCATTCTCCTGAGGAGCCAATATTTATTTCTTTGAGCAAGACATCAACCACCACACTTATTTACCACTGACACAAAGGGAGCTTACAAGATATTCCACCGCTGAGCGGCTTGTTTAAACCCCATCAGTGCTCAAAAAGCAGAATGACATTTATCAAATCTGTTCAACAGCGCGTGAGCAAAGCAACAAATATTGGCAGCTCCAATCAGCAAAAAACCCAACCCCTCTGAAGTCAGCTCCAAGACATACTTGCTGATTTAATCTCTTACACCACTTCTCTGAGGATTTTTCCAAAAGTAGCAGGTCCTCACCACCTGGGATGTACCTTTTAGCACTGTTTCTGGTCTGCATCTTTTAAACTGAGTCATACCCGAGACATGGGAGAGCCAGTCCTCACCAGTCAGTCCCTGTCTGGCAGCTTGATCCAGCCACGACACCCTTTCTGGCTGCTCTTCCCCACTGACCACATTCTCCCAGATGTATTTACAAAGCGTTTCTATTTACTTCAAAACAAACTGTGTATGTGACCTGACAGATAGTGCATCTTTTGGAGCTGGCACTTCTACCGTCCTAAGAGCGATCCAGCACAATCTGGGCAGCTCGCTCCCATAGAAGTGCTGCCACCAACAGGGACAAGTCAAAGACGACACAGAACGGGGTTGACAGGAGGTTCTGCACTGCTTGCTTCTAAAAAAAAAAAAAAAAAAAAAAAATCACCTCATCCCCCTCTCTTTTTTTTTCCTTGCTCCTCTCATTCACTCCAGATCAATGAGTTTGCTGCATCTGCAGAAGGCTTCTTTCATCAGCTGAAAGATGCTGCAGACCCTTTTCCTTATTTCTGGGAAAAACAAGGGCCAACAGTGGGGGACCATCGTGCCCTTGCACGGGCTGCTACCCCAAAACCACACAGCTCCACAGCCCTGAGTCACAGCTCTCAGAAGGGTCCCTTCGCTCCAGTTACCAGAAAGATGAATTAACTCCTTTTAAATCTCACGTACCAGCATGCAAATGATTTCCAGATCTCAGAGAAGGTCAGTATTTTGTAATCTCCACAAACATTCCTATGGGAAATTAATCCCTGTAGGGTGGTTTGGGCTGTCTGACCTCTCCATCAACCCTGCTGCTTTACAAAGATTTGATTTTTTAATTTATTTTTCGATACACACCACTATGGTTTCACTGCACAAGTCGTAAGTGGTGCAGTTGTTCTTAGGGATGAGCGTAGCCCAGAAGGAGACGTTTTATCCACCTCCTTTCGTCTCAAGTCAGCAGTTTCAGGTCATACATTTGACCAAGCCAAAACAATCAGAAGTTACTTTTAATCATTCAGCGTTATTACCGCCTTGATTATAATGTCTCCATTTCATATGTGGTATAAGCCACATAAAGCAGGCTGCATATATAAGTATATATTAGGAGAGAAGGCTTTTAATGTAATAGCCAATGAATAGGAAGAGACACAGATTTCACTCTGCCCTCCTAATTGAACATGCAGACAGCATGTCTTGATTTCCAGCTTCAGTGAAATTCCCCTTTATTTCCCATTAAGTAGCAGCTCAGTAATAACAGCACCGAATGGGAGCGAAGAGCAGGGCGAGAGACTCCAACTTGCCAACTCCTGTTACTATCTGGTTTTGATTCCTGCTCCAGAACAGAGGGAGCACAGAGGGAACAATGGGCACGAAGCAAAGCTGGTGGCAATACAAAACATGCAGAAACTTGGTTGGAATTGCATATGAGAGCCTAATGGAGAAGGCCAGCAGCCCACGAGCTACTCTCGAGGGGCATCAGGCAGGCAGAGGTACGGCCACGCTCAGGTTTGAGGGAACCATGTCCTCAGCTTCACTGTCTGCTTGTATTTCCACACCTGCCTGGGCTTTGTCTCTGGAAGATGATGCAGTGGGGCAGAGGTGGCCAAGAAAGCCCCACTGTGCCCGTCCTGCCAGAATGAGACAAAGATGCCCCAGTCTCTTGACCATTCAGCCTTGGCATGACACGAAGGCTGCTCCAGCAGATGAATTAACAGTGTGGGGATCCAGAATCACTGGACCAACAGCTGGGCATTTACAGATCTACTCCCAAACACAACTAATATTTGGTGCTGTGAACCCCTATTTATTCTTTCTTGTCGCTCTTCTATTTGGGGGACAGCCTGGAACTGTGACAACCAGGGTTCATTTGCAGTTTCTTTTCCTTTTTCTCATAACACAGAACGTTTCCCCCAAACATTTAATCTGCTGATGATACGCAAGAAAACCACGCCCCACAAACCCTCCCAAAAACCTCTGCTGTTTTGTCAGTGCTTGGGTAAAAAATAAGGTCTGTAAGTGAAGGAAATAAGCACCCAAGCAGCAACTTCAGAAACAAATTGCTGGAGGGCACAGCTGACCACTCTACACACAAGTAAAACGTGAACTAAAAAGTAGAAACCCCCTCACCTTGTTGCTGCAGCTCGCCACACTGCCAGGTTACATCTGCAATGAGAGATGCTGGAACAATGCTGGAAGTAACCAGTACAGATCTGCAGGCTGACACAGTTCAGAAACATTAACCCAACACCCATTTTTGGAGATTTCACCCCCAGAGAAGGTAAACTGCAGCTACAAGCTCGTTACATCTGGTTATTTGCTAATACAAATTCTTTTTGAAATCCTTTGGGTCATTAGAAATAGCCTGGAATAAACCCCATGAATCCCCAAGCATCTCGGGAACATCAAGGTGTCAAAAGTGCTCTACTCTTCATTCCTATACCAAACAAAAGAGATTTACAGCAGACTTATGGAGATAAGCCCCTTGCCAACAGCCTGAAGTCCAGGCAGCAATTTTGGCAGCAGCTTTAGAGCTGTAACACTGGGAACCTGACATGTGCCACCACTGCCCTCTGCCACAGCGTGGCCCGGGCCCGTCCCACCTCAGGAGTAACATCATCTTGGGGGGATATAGTGGAAAACAGTCCAGGTTCTTAATTAAAAAACACACAACCTCCCCTCAACTCCCAAATACTTCAAATCAAAATGTTTTTGATCATCTGTCTCCCCCACCCCATCACATTCTCCCCCATGCAGACCCGGCTTACAGCATTAAGATTTTTCTGACAGCCTTTTGGACTCACACATCTGAAGTTTCTAGTTTTAAAAACTTTAGGTCTTAATGTATTTTTTAGAGGAAAAAAAAAAAGAAGATTTCTAAAAACCTGGTTGTAGACATCAGTGAACAACCCCAAGATCTGTGGTGCATTGGAAAAGGGATTGTCTTGGGTGTTGGTAGTTGTTTTTTTTTTTTCTTTTACATAATCACTCGCAAAGCAAATAACCAAAAGGCTGCAAAAATCCTTGTTTTGCAACAATGGGAGGAGTTTAATCAAGAAAATAAAAACTGTGGTTACGTGTTCACATCAGATTGTTGCCACATACTTTTCACTCTTTTCTTTGTCCTTTGAGTAATACACTGCAAAAGCCAGATTTTAGTAACAAGTGCATTTGTAATATCCTTAGTGAAATATACTTTAGAAAAAAAAAAAAAATTAATACCATCTGAACAACTTCTATTTCATACTAAGAGAGGATTTCAACACTTGGTTTTTTTAAACTGGCAATTACTCATTCCTGCTTTAAAGTAACTGCTAACGTTTGTATCCTACTCACTTCAAGTGAAATGAGTCTGTATATTTATTTAGTTCTACAGAGTGAACTTTTTGCAGCAAGAGCATCTTTTTTTTTAATATTCTCTGATCCTGACAGCTTTTATCACGTCTACACAGGTCATCTTTGAACAGGAAAGGTGGAAGTTGTAAATTAGAACTTGAGTTGTGATATAAATTAATTTTCTATTCTTTTACCCCAGAGAATAATGCTCAGGACATAAGAAAACACCTTGAAGCTCCCAAAGAAACATAAAAGGAGCTTGGAGCTCCTGAAGGAACACGGAAGGAACATGACACCCAATTTTGTCCTGACAAAAACTATCAAGCAGGATGTTCTTAGGACTAGGCAGAGCTCTATTAGGTGATTAAACAATAAATTAAATACTAAAATACTAATCCCATCACACATGCAGCAACTTTAAGCAAACCCCAGCAGAAACCCAAGACAGCTAAATGAACTAATACCACAGTCTCATGAATTGTACTTTGACTCATTCTTTCTCATCCTGCTCTTTCCTTCTTCCTCTTTTTTCTTCACTTTACCCTTTTCAGGCTGTTTCTGCTGGGCTGGACTTCACTCGAAACCACTGATCACACAGCACTCCACACACTCCAGATCGAACAGCATCGTTCCTCCAATGGATGAGTCACCTATAAGAGAGAAGACCCGTTTTGTTATTCACATCCAGACTCAGACTAACGCAGTGTTTCCTTTCCCAAAGTCAACCCTTGCAGGGGCTTCTTGCAAGCAACAACCATGCCCTCAAATAAAAAGGGTATTTTATTACAAGTGTATTACAAACCCACCCACAACCAGTTAAGACATCTATAAACAGCAGAAGTTTTTTTGATTTCAAAATCAAAATGAGTTGCAAGGATATGATATCAAGGAATATATTGATTGGTGATCATGTTTGATCTGGACTATACTGGTAAGCCTATACCATCAGAATTGTATCTTTTCACAGCCCACTGGAGATACAGGTACAAGAGGAAAGAAAAAGAATTATTCTGCAGTACAGAAAATTACTTCATCCAGGGTGCAGATACAGGACACAAATAATAACCAGTAGAGAAATTTCAAACTTAATTTCTTTCCTATTTGGAACACCCCTCATCAGCTTCCCAGTTCCCCCCCCGCAACCCCAATTTCAAATTCAAAGCAAAACCCACATCTCACCAGCACTGGCCCTAGGGTAATTCCCATCGTGGGTGGCCTCGAACTGGGAAAGCCTGGAAGCACCAGCCCTTCGGCAGCACCCTGGCACACTGCCCCAGTAGCCCCAGCTTCAGGGCACTGTGCCCAGTGAGCAGTCAGGAGCTGAGGTTTTCCCTGCAACTGGCCAAAATCAAAGGAAGCTTTGGACAGAAAGTTGGTTCAGAGTTGGTGGAATGTCATCAAAATCTAGAGCAGTGTCTCAGTCGCCATTTTCGGATGGGAAAAGTATTACTAAGATTTGCTGATCAACAAAAACCCCAAACCAAAACATCATCACATTTGGTTATCCAGAACAAGAGACAGAACACTGTAAAATCTCCTCAGCATCCCAACTGTGGTAGTGATGTAAAGTTAACACTGTTTAGGGTAACACTACAGTTAACCTAGTAATTCAAATAAGAAACAGATCAGTCATTAATCTGAAGATCACCCAGCCTTGGGGGAGGAGAACAGGACCACCCCAAAAATGCCTCACCCCAGTCACTGTCCACCACCCAGGGTGAAGAAGTTCAGAGGGTGAGCCAGGAGGGCTTTCTTCTGGTTTGAAGAGAAGACAAGACCTGCCGGTCTTGCGGCTCATCCTGCACCCGGGCAAGAGGCAGGGGTTTTGATACCACCACAAACTGCCCTAGACAATGAAAGGGGGCAAACTGCAGCCATGATTTTCCATCTCCACTTCTAACTCCCTCCAGGAAGCAGCCACAAATGACCTTCTCGGTTCTCTGAAGTGACTCATTGCTGTTTGACTTGGGCAGGACACACACGACGGAAGCCCATGTGCTGAAACCGAAGGCATTTACTGGGCTGCTACTGAAAAAGCCAAGGCTGCTTTTTGCCAAAGACCTGCGCCCACCTCCTGCACAGACAGGCCATTCAAAGTGAAATGAAATCAGCAGCTTAAAGAAATGCTAAAGGGATTTACTGGAACACAGTAAATTAATGAAGCTAATTTTATTTCCCCAGATACGCAGAAAATAACTTCTTGTTTTCTAAAAGTCACCTTAAAAAAGTCAACCCAAACTGGTCAGAGTATACAGAGTTTAACCTTTTATTGACAATCTGTGCTCAAATTCTCCCCGTTTCACTGGCAGCAATGGTAACACCTCTCCAATAATGCAACCAGCCCGTAACACCACTAGCAGCCAGTCGAGGACTAAGCAACAAACAGATTTTTTTGTCATCTATAGCAGGAGGCTGACAAAGGAAATATTTTACCAAAGTTTTCAATGGAAAAGTCAACTGTCTAAAGATCTCAAAGGCAAACAGAATGACAGCTACCTTAACAACCTTCATGGGGTGTTCTCACAGGGTACAGAAGAGATTCAACTCCCTTTTCCTCAGCCCCTGGCCCTGTGTTAGAGCTGGGGTTGTTCTGGGCTGACCAATCTCCTCTCCTTTTCCTTCTCCCCTCAAAATTCAGTTCCAGCTCACTGCCAAATGGCAACATTTCCAAAGTTTCCAAAGAAGTTCCAAAGAAGTTGTAAGAGACAAAATCATCTCTGCCCTTCACCCAGGGAAGGCTGTTGACACCTTACAGAAGTGTTGCACGTTAATGTTTCTGAATTTCCTGGGTAGAATTTACACTGGAGGAAAAACAAAACCCACACACACACCTTAAACCAACTTTGTGACTTTTATTGATGGGCGACAACTTTATACTTCTAGATATCACTAAACTGTGTACAATTAGGAACTCAACATTATAGGAGAGCAGACAGCAAAATTAAACAAAGCAGACTTAAAGAAATATCAATCTTAATTATCTTGCCCATTTGTGGTTTGGTTTTTTTTTTCTTTTTTTTTTTTTAATTTCATGTACACAGAAGCATAAATGCAGTTTGAAATTTCTTAATAGCAATAAAGTTACAATCACCCATCTATATAGACTAACATCTTAACTCCAAATATTTGATCTGCAATGTGTACTTAAGCAGTTTCTCATCGCACAATTATTAAAATGTGTCTTCCTATTAGGAGCCAGCAACTCTGCGTTTCGTACGGTTGTACATGTTTTGAAGCACACAGGACCATTTCCATCTCATACACATCGGCTCATATTTTTTTTTTACCACTTATCAAAAACTATTGGGGAAGCAGAGAGCACTTTTTTTACTTTTTTTATTATTTTTTTTATTTTTTTTTACCTTTTTTTTTTGATT
>JANIJG010012129.1:96628-147325 GCA_024611175.1 Megaceryle torquata
TTTTTTAAACTTTTTTTTTTAATTTTTTTTTTACTTAAGTAAAGATAAAACATTTTCACAGAAATCTACAAGTTCTGTTGCTGGTGCAGGGTTTTCTTCTACTACGCAATTAGAAAGTGGGAATCAAATGCAAATCCCCTTTTATTATCTTAGGATTCAGCATTAACTCAGATTAATTTTTTTAGTTATTTGGTTGGGGTTTTTTATTTATGTATTTTCGTGATTCATAAGACTCTTTCAACCAAGTGACTTCATTCTGCTAAGTCAAAAGTCAACACAAACTATGTTGTGCGCAAACAAGGTCGTTTCCTTTATCACTCTATCCCATAGTTTCAAGGGAAAAAAAACCAAACAGAAAATAAAAAGAAATAAAAGAAAAAAAAAAGGAAAAAAGATTCACTCAAAAGAGCATTTACAGGAGGGGAAGAAAAAAAAAATAATCAAAGTTAGTGATAGTTGGCGTTCTACAAAGCAGGTATCTCGCAGACAGAGCGCAGGGGGCGGTTTCACAGCAGGTCGACTCGGCGGTAGTACAGGAGGTAGGCTGTGCGCTCGGCAGACGGCTTCACCACCTGGTACTGACTGATCACCTTCACCGCCTGGTCGTCGATGCGTAACCAGCCGTTCAGGCCGATTTGGAAGACGTCCGTAGTGTAATGGCCACCAGTTGCGCTGTTTCCATGATGATAGACAACTGCAAAGAGAAAAGGGGTGATGCCAAGGTATGGCAGACGTTGATAAATGGCCAATAGCCCATGAAGAAAATAATGCTGCCTGTTGTTGTCTTCAAAGTGTACTCGGGAGTTAAGCCTGATAAGAGGGTCTGGCTTAAGCAGGAATCGTTAAGTGTTTGGTTTAGTGCTTGCTTACATTTGATGTGATGTACTACTAGCAATGTTTCTCCAGCACATCAAATCAAATTGACTACAATCTAAAAAGATTTTGATGTCAATTAAGAATTGAAAGCATCAAATTTCTTTTTATAGAATGGTAGGGGTTGGAAGGGACTTCTGGAGATCATTGAGTTCAACCCCTCTGCCAAAGCAGGATCATTTAGGGTATGTCGCTCAGGAACGTATCCAGATGGGTTCTGAAAGTCTCCAGAGAAGGAGATTCCACAACCTCTCTGGGCAGCCTGTTCCAGTGCTTATTACCTTCCTAGAGGATTTTTCTGGGAAGAATTCGCCTCACAAAAGCCACCTGCAATGGTGCAATGTGCCCTTCGGAGCTTCCAATGGCTACTGCTGCGCTTAGAGGGATATTCTAGCTACACATTCACTCCATCTGCTGACAACAACAGTATTCTATTGAAATTCTTTGTAATGAAGTCAGGAAAACTATGTAGTAGTCTATAAAAAAAAAATCAATTAAAAATCAGATAAAACTAGGTCCACAAAAACCAAAACAAGAAACCCCAGCTTCTTACAAGAAGCAAGACTTCTGAAACTGCACTGTCAGTCGGTCACTCCCCCTCTGACCATTTTTTTTTTGGTTTTCAGTTTGTCTTAGCTATAATTTTCTTCTGAAAACACATTCTGTGGAAGTACCAATCTACAAGTTTCACGTTTATTAGGTCTTGGTAACCTCCTTACCAAAAGTGTGCACTGAACACCTCTGATTAACTGTCTTTTTTTTTTTAAGGGTAGCTTAAACTGGAATTATTCATTTTCTACCATTTACTGTTAGATAATTAGGCAAATCCTGATGGTATCTGAAACTTAATTCTTCAAAATCTTATTTTAGTAATTTAAAATTGATCCAACGAGCTCAGTTTCTGTGGGTGAGAAGTCCTAGACTGACAGAAGACTGAACTATTGTACTTTTCCTCAGAAGGAGTTAGAAAAAATTACATCGGTAACCTTCAGGCCACCTTAAATACACTGTCTAAACTTGTCCCATGAAAACCACTATCAATAAAAAAAAATTACTCTGCCAGAACCAGCCCTGAATTTCCACAAGAGACAAGGTATGTTATTTCCTCCTCGGCGGTCACAAAGCCAGATCCAAACCACCAAGTCACATAAGGCCACCAGTACTGGCACAGATTTGGTGACAGAGAAGTTACGATCTCCGGTTCTCTGGTTTACGATGGTCTCCTGATGCCAACACAAACAAGCAGGTGCAAATCGTGAATTGCGACAGAGTTTGAAACTTCAGGAAATTCATTACTGCCCAGGGAGTGTTTTGTTCAGTATTAAAATGCTGCTTCTGCATTCTGACACACGAGCTGCCAATCTTAACTACCAATTTAGGTATTTTATATACATCGCAGACGCTCTAAAAACCCAGCGTTTCCTCACACAAAAATCATCATCTCCTCCAAATTAAACTTTTCCACCTACAATACACTATTCATACCCTGCCAGCAACTCTCATCCTGAGGGTTCAAAGGGATGCAAAGCCAGCATTCAAACAGCCATTTCAAAAGACATTTGAAACATTATTTGAAGGATATGTGGTGGGTTTTATGCATAGTTGTATTGCAGCTGGATTTGAGCTTCTACTGATTACTTCCCAGGGTGGATCTGATACAGAAGCCTGGTTTTACTCAAAGATGGAGCAGTGAGATACATAAATACAGATATAACAATATAGGTGTCTGCACATATGCAAAAAAAAAAACCCCACTCACTAAATACAAGAATCTGACACCCGCGAGTTACTTCAGTGTAATTCTAAAGAAAGTATTTTATATAATCCAGGAAACTTCAGTGTTTATTGAATTCTCTATGTAGAATTTGTACTTGCAATACAGGGGCTAGAGGGAGATAGATAAAGTACCTGCAAAGAGCCGGTAGGTTCTTTGGCCTTTAAAAATTTTACTTTTCACACCAGGAGATAGTAACTCTGGAAGAGGAAAGAAAGCCGCAATAGTTAGCAAGTTTCAACATTCAATTTCAAAGGGATCAATTATTTCTCAGAGAAACCAAAACTACCATAAAGGAGGAAGTTTAATTAAAATGTCTTCTTCAGCCTTTAAAGAATGGTCACAGTTCTGATACCTGGTAACCAAGGGAATGAACTTGGAGGTTTGCTGGACACTAACATTTATAGACGGTTTAAAAAATATGAAGGGGGAAGAGGACAAAAGATCAGAGTCTTCATCTTTTGCCTTTCATTCCTGCTGTCAGCCAATGACAAAATCAGTTTCAGAACCCAAGTCATAGTAAAATCCTTTTTGTCAATCAAAGGAAATTGAACTAGTTCTACACACTTATATTCTGCAAGGAAATGTAAAAAAGAAAATAGTAAGTAAAACCACAGGGTACTGTCTGACACGGTACAAATCTCACTGGAGATAGAAGTAATTATTTTTTTTTTCTATCTGGGCTGGCTAACAGATTGCCCGATCAAAACAAAGTACATTTAATTTGTCATGCTTCAGATGCTGGATTGTATGCAAGCTCTCACACTTTCCAAAACCCCCATCTCTTAAGAGATTTGTTAAATGAAAGAACTTTGCTCTTTTAACGTCAAAACTCTGTTGTCTACCTTCAGGCTGCATTTTCCTTAAAAAAACCCAAACAGTTTCCTTTCATCAGCTACTGTTGATTACCACCATTCACCACTTCTGAATGATATCAGAGACAATAGTATCTATTATGACTTGGCAACAGCCTTGTACGGGGACATACCCCTCCTTCAACAGGATCCCTTCCAGCATTTGTCCTCAGCAGTCTATAACCTTAACTCCTTAAATCTGTGGGAAGCTCTTCTTTGGCCAAACCAGCGTTTAGGATGTGCCAAAGGTTTTAAAGCCTTTTGCTGTAATGTTCTTTGCAAAATGGACCCCCCCACTCACACAAGCGATGGCAGCCTTGGCAAGAATGGACCCAGAAACACAAATATATTTGAGGCAAAAATACATATACAAGATATTCATCCAAATTACTGAATTTCCAGGTAACACTGGAGAAGAAAACTCAGGCACAAGAAAGAAGAAAACTGAAAGGCAAAGAGATACCGCTAGGAAACACAAGATTAGCTTTTCCCTAAGGAGAGGAAAATTCTGTTCACAAATCTTTACCTTTACTAATTTCCAGATCAACAGGATACTCAATATTCTTGATAAGCTTCTGACATCCACCAGTTTTCTCATATACAAACCGCTTGAGGTGTAAAACGAGAACAGGGGGGAGTTCTTCTAGTGTCACTCTTCGACTGATCTCCACCTGACACGTACACAGAATAAAGAAAACCTGTAACTTTTTGTTAACTGCTCAAAATGACTCCTTTAAACGAGCAATAAATATTTAAATACAGTAGCAGAAAAAAACCCCACCACCAGAGATGGGTTGTCATAACATTAAGTTATGATAAAACTCTGTAGTTTATGATTTCAAGCACCCTGGATCTTCAACCAACGCTTTGTGCTGTAAGAGAACTCAATACTTTGGGTAGAACGTCACGTGGTACCACAGGACTAAAACCACCTTGCCAGAGATCTCCAAGGAACAACTCCTCGTGACATTTAGTGATTAATAATTCTCAGGAAGCTATTATAATCTAATCAAAGGGCAGCCATTTGCTGATTTCAGAGAACTCTGTACTATAGAAGACAGCAGCACCACACCTCAAGTACCTGTCACAGAAATTTCTGAATGGCTATTTTCATTTCTTTAAGCTAACATCTTTTTACAAGAAAAGCTGAATAGAAGGAAAAATAAGAAGGAATCCACATCACAGTTTTCAATGGGTAAATCAGCTATAATAATAATAATAAAAAAATATCTCTGTAAAAAATAAAACCTCCTAAAATAAGGATTTTGGTGGAAACCCTGAAATCTATGAAGAAATTTCATTGAATGCTCCAGCAACGCTGACTGGAATGCAGAACTTGCATTGCAACTACCTCGCTAAAAAGTTTGAATGCTGTTGCTTTAAAGAATGTCCTGAGCAATTCCCCCTCTGCAATACTTATTTCTACACTGGACTTCTCCAGTTTTTAACTGGTACTATCTTTCTTCCCTGATTCTCACCAGAAGAATTCTAAAGCACTGTTGAAAAAACACCTTCTCGCAACAGTAGCGTTAAAATAAAGAAGTATTCACAGGGAGGGTAACAATGATGGAAGTATTATGAGTAAGAACTAAGTATGCAACACTTCAAAAATTATTTTGCATTAACTAGAAGGTATTTGTCCTTCAGGAAGTCCCTTGAAAAACAAAGTGAGCTGTTAGGTAGTCTACCCAAAAAAAGAGTAAGGCGTCTGGATCAGTTGTTACAGAAGAGATCAGTAAAGGAAGGTTTTTCTTTCTGAAAAAAAGTATGTTAGGTTTATTAGAGGTTCTGAAGAAACTTCAAAGATAAAAATATGAGTGTTAACCTCACTTTTTTCTACTAAATCTTGATTTTTATATAATTATAACCAAACAATCCACAAAATTACTGTCTGAAAACCTGAAACTCAACTCAGAATTGCAGAACAAAAATGTTTTGCTTTCCTAGAAATTATGACATTCTCAAAATAACTGCTTTATGTTTTTCTCAAATATTTTCAATGAGAAAAATCTCTTTATTGCAAAGGATCAGCGTGTTATTTTTCAGTACCTGGCCTGGTTCTGGGAGAACCTATGAAGTGTGGAAAAGAAACTCATTGGGTAAAAGTATTATCTCATTACAAGACTGAAAAGGAAAATCTCTTAGGGAGCTGAAGCGAGCAGATTTTGTAAGGTATTTGACTTGCTCGTGTGTGGAACAGCTTCTGCTTTCATGAAGCAAATCCAGAAAGGCTTTATATAAATTAAAAAAAAAAAACAACAAAACAAAACAACAAGTACTTGGTTCATTTGATTATTACTATCTGAAGATTCTTCTGCATTGAGTTTTCTAAATCTCAAATCTGAAGTCTCTGAATTCAGAGTTTTGTGAGAAAAGAACTTAAGAGCTCCCAGCCCAGCCTGGGAATGCTGCAGAACATCACTGCAGTGGTTTAAGCAGCTGCCATTCTCCACCCCCAGTAACTGAGCTGGCACACGGGAACAGATCCACACAGCTCGGCCGCGTGGCTCCGTGTCAGCTGAAACCACAGGTCCAAGCACTTCTGTTTGACTCAAGAGCAGCAGCTGAGGAACAGGCCCTTGTTCTGTTGTCCCAACTGTGTGTGTGAGGGGACCCTGATTTCTGGCAGTAGCATTACCAGCTAAAAGTACCACAAGTGTTTGTTTAGTGAACGTGGAGTCAGAACCTCAAGAAAATACTTGTAAGATCCTCAGGGAGCAGTTTGAGAACTCCAGGATGTGAAGACTCCTTCTAAGGAGTACGTGGAAGGTAACCTGGAAAAGTAAATGAGGTAAGGCTTACTCACGAGGCTTCAACTTTTGTTAGGAAACGTGAGCAGGACTGCAAATAGGAATAGGAGATGGAAAAGAAAATCACTTCAGTGAGGACAAAAATTATGTCCTTAAAAAACCTTTGAAATAATTGAGACTAGAAGGAAGACCAGAAGGAACCAAAACAACTGTCTTGAAATGCTAGTGAGCAAGTGGAGTTTGAGTCAGGAACAGCAAGAGATCATTTAAACACCTATTTTCATTTAAAACCCCTAATTATTTTAAGCACTGCATGAAAAATCTGTGACAGATTTCCTGTTCACCTAGAATTCAAAACCAGCTCAAAGGGAATAAACCCCAAACTTTAAGAGAAAACATTCGCATCTATTTGGAATATACTCCTTTCACACCTATTGGTTATGCCCACAATGTGTAAAAAGTAGAATCCAGATTAAAATAATCTGAAGATAGTAATTATTTTTAGTAAGAGCTTTATCAACAGTCCTGAGTTCCCCTTCTGTAAAGTGCAGATGCAATGAGTTTTGAAAATCAGTATCTACGCTTCTCAATGTGTTCAGTGTTTCCTCTACAATTTTAATGCAGGTATTTTAGCTATTTCAACTTTAATTTCTTTTGAAAAATGAACTAAAGGACATTGTGAATGTTTGCATTTCCATTCAGACCCTAAAATACAAGCCAGATGAAACCTCCAGCACCTACTTTTGAACAGCAATTTCTTCCAAAGCTCAGAATTCAGCACTGGTTTGTCGGTAAAGAAGTTGTGGATTTTACTGTAGATGGTTTTAAAATGAATGAGTAGAAAAAGTAAATGTGTGGTAAATCATGATAAGCTTGCACTGCAAACTCTTCTTTCACATGGAAGACAACTGAAGCAATAAACGTTCTGTAAAGTTATTTTTCTATTGCAATTATTACTGTGATGTATCATGGTATTTGAAAACCAAGATAAATTTGCAAAGCTGCAGGAGAATACAGAACTAAATGTGGTTTATTCTGTAGAAACATCAGAGAATCACTGGAGGGCTTGGAGATGGCAAAAGGTCCTCCACTCCGTCCTCTCTGGATCTGTTATAATGATGCATGTAAATCCTGACTGGTGTTTCTCTGACCTTCCCTTAAAGCAGAGGACTACTCTACAAGCACCCCAGGTTACACCTAGTCTAGGTCCTACTCCTATTTACTGTTTACACATCACTGAGAAAAATCAGCCTTTTCAGAGCAGACTCTGACAGATGGAGTTTTACTTCTGGTTCCATCTCTCATGTTTTTTCTTCTTGATCCTGAACAGTTCCTTCCCCTTATTCCTTCCTTTTACATCACAACTTTCATACTGCCATTCATTTTGATTGCTCTCTTCCAGAATATTCTCCAACTGTGAAGAATATTTTTCTTGAGCTGATGACCTGAACACAGCATTAGTGACAAGCTGGGTGTTTTAGGGCTGTGTACAGCAAACCAGTGAACTATACAGTACCAAGGACACCGAATGGAGGTGTCACTGGCTATTGGAAGATTTCAGATAATTCAGCCAGAGAGATAGTGCTCATCAGATATTACAGTGAGGTTCTAGATGGACTTCTACCAGACCTACCACCAATGTATATTCTCATTTAGGATTTATAAGTGAAATGGGTAATCAAAACCCATCAGGAATAGCCACACAGACAGCTATGCAAGTGTTGTGCTACAAGTCTCTTAAAGCTACGGCATGCTTTCAAACAATACTCTGAAGAGCTGCTCCTTTACTAAGAACATCTGGCAATCTCCAGGAATCAGTATGTTAAGATCAGCTAAAAGCTATTTTACTTCTAGTATTATATATTATTATCACAATTCACCCTGGTAACTTAATATACACACCAGTTAAATCTCCACTCAATTACTACACCAGCTTGGAAAACACATCTATTTTCAGGTGTGGTTTTGTTTCAGACTTAACTCTCTTCCTTTTCACTGTATGTGTTCAACTGTAATACTTTTTGCTGCTGCAGGACACTTTGAAAAGGTTAGGACCTCTTCTGTTAAGTAACAGGGTTTGAGTATTTGTAAAGCAAAAGCTGTAGAAAATCCCTTGAAAAAGAGTTTAGTATTTGACTGTAAAAAGGGGTCAACAGTACACACCTCTTGCTTGGTTTTGGTGGTATAACCCTGGACAGACTCTCTTGCCACCAAACTTTCCAACGCATCCTGAACGGTGCGTATCTTGTCTGACTGGATATCCAGTTGCAGGGTGAAGAAAGGTTGCAGTGTCGCAGACTCCTTAGAACTCTGCTGGTAAACAACAGATCTATGGAAACAAACAAACAGAAAAATAACATGGAATAAAGCAGAATCATTTTCAACAACAGAATTTTTCAACAATATCAAACCTCCAAGTAAGAACAAAGTTCACTTTGTTGACTTTATTAATCCAAACCAACACACACAATTATAAAAGCTGAGCCTAAGTATCAAAACCTGAATCCATTTTACTGCAATTTAACTGATTTTTCACATCCACTTAGAGCACACTGGATGGGATTGTATTTGAATTGTTTTATTTATGCAAGGATTAAACCAGTTATTGAATAAGTAGCAAGAGCTTAGAAGAAAAATAGTGACATTTTTGATAATGCATTTGAGAAGATTCACCTCTGGATCTTTCTATGCTGAGTTTGGAAATTATGTTTTCCAACAGATCTTCAGAAGTGCAAAATCCTAGTGCTTATCTAACTGTAAAACTTACAACTGATTCCAGATTTTCCAGCAAAAATAAACAAATTTTTTAGTCACTTCACCAAGACCAATTTTACAGTAATTTTAAATTGTTTGCTTAAATGTTGCCCTAGGAAATATAAACTATGCTCCAGCGAGGGCTGGCATTTCCTTTCCTTCACATCATTTTCCATGCCCAGACTTTGCCCGTGTGCTCCTTTTTACATAAATTGGGAGTCTTTCAGAAAACTGTCAGGAGCAACAACCTAAGGCACCAGAACATGTTTTCTGGCTTTTTTGGAGGGGTTTATTTTTGTATGAAGTGTATTCAGGAGCAGCCTTTAACTAGTCTGGCTTGATGATCACTGTTTTGGGCAATGAGACAGTACACTCTTCAGCCACAGCATCACTGCACTGAGTGGACTCTTCCCAGTTTGGCTGAAAACTTGCAAACATCAAATATGGCTCAAGATTTATTTTTTAATTATTTTGAATGCAGTACTTACATTAAAAAGACCTGGCTGCTACAAAAAAAAAAAAAGTGGTTTTACACAGCCAAGGAAAGAATTCATTATATCACTAGGCTTGTTACAGTGCCTTACAAAGCTTGACAGCAGTAAGATAATTAACACAGATCTAACTGATGCAGCCACGCTGAAGCTTATGTCTTGTATGAAATGCCAATGTACAGATTTAATGCCTGTACTGCAAACTCTTATCCAAAGAGCCCCTCGGACTCAGGCAAAGCCCTGAAGCACCAACAGAGAGCCAAAGCATCTTTATATTGGCACGTACATCTCCTTTAGAGGAAACAGTGTCTGAAAAACAGGAGCATCTCTATTTTGCTGTAACGCTTCCTCCTTGGCTATATTTAAGGACAAAACCTTCAACACATGGCAAGAGCAGGGTCTGGACAAAGAAACCCTTCACTGGGTAAGTCTGGTTGCTTTTGGATTAGCTTTGTAAGCTAAATAACTATTATTTAGTGCAATAATCAACAGAAAAGTGGTGACAGCTCTGGTTTTCAAGTCTGTGTATTAAAGGTTTAATTAATTACAGGGATAATATTCTGAAGAGATAAGGTTTAGAAAAATATTAATTGTTAGAAATTAAATTGCAACATTTCTTCAAAATGGATGTGCAGAAATTGATTTGCTGGACTATGATTTTCTGTAACAATATCACCTATTAGAATTACAAATTTCAGCTGATCAAGGGAAAAATGCATCATTTCCAATGAATAATTATTCTGGGGTACTATTAGAACTCTACAGCAAGAAATTTGTCAGGGAAACAGGCACTGCCCTTTGCTACCCTCCTTAAATTACAGCAATGTCATTTTGATAGTATTTTCTTTTAAAATAAGTGCATTGGAAGGGAAAAGTTGGTACTATTAAATGGAAATATTTTGCAGAGTTCTAATTGCCTCGTGAGCTAAGCTCACATAACAAGTATCTGAAATTCACACAAGCTGAAAGTCAAAAGGGACTCCTGCACAGGAACAGAACAGATCCTGATTTTTAATTGTATCATTTCTCATCAATATATAAAGGGTGGGTGTCAACAGGACAGGGCCAGACTCCTATCAAGTGGTGCCCAGTGACAAGACAAGGGACAACAGGCACAAACTGGAATCCAGGAAGTTCTACATGAACAGGAGGAGAAACTTCTTTGGTCTGAGGGTAGCAGAGCCTGTCCAAGCTGCCCAGAGAGGTTGTGAAATCTCCTTCTGTGGAGAGATTCCAAACCCACCTGGACACTGTGCTGCTGGGCCCTGCTGGATGGAGCAGGGGGGAGGCACCAGCTGATCCCCAGAAGTCCCTTTGAACCCGTTCAAATCTGTGATACAACTATCTTCTTTCTTAGACATTTAAAGTCTCTCATTGCTTAAGAAAGACTTTTTGGGTTGTTTTGGTTTATTGACTTCTTTTCTTTATTGAGCAATTATGCCTAAATAGGCATTTAACAGATGATTAAAGCCTTGAGAAGACAGCCTAAAGTTTCCCAAGCCAAAACATGCCAATTCAAACCATGTTTTCCTAGCTGCTTTTTCTATTCGATTTTTCCAATTTCTGATGCTTTCAACTTAGTGGAATTCTACTGGCAATTCTGTGTTCAATCCTTCCTATCTCCACCCTTAGCTTTTCAACATCACAACATGGGATAGTGTTTCTGCAGTAAACTGTGTGACCTGCTTTAGATGCTAAATAAAGTGGGGGTGGTAACAGTGAACAACAGATGTCAGACTGGACCCCGTGGCTCTGTTGCTCAGTGCAAATTTTTATCTTTGTTTTGGCATTACCTTTGCTTTATGGCATTTTCTGTGGACTTGCACAGAAGACAGCAGTCTCGTTAGTATTCTCCATCTAAAAACTAATGGAATCATGTAGAGAACTAAACAATTCTGACCACAGTAAATATACTAAGGGTATTAACAATACCTCAGGTACATGAACATACCATCAAAGGGGAATTTCATCACTACATACAAACATCTGCCTGCCAATTCCTATGGAAAAATATCATTTTATTTGCCAGCTGTCTGACTCAAATCCCAGAAGAATAATTTCAGTGCATTTCCCAGGCAGAAGGCACTAGCCCACACTATTCACACCTCTAGAGCGAATACCTGGCAACACAGGGACTCAAACACTAGCAATTAAGTGTCTGTCTCCAATTTAAAAATAATTCTTCAAGTCTAGCATTCTTGTTTTGGAATATGTTTTTAGCAAGTGTTTACCTTGCTTTCATTTTAAATTATACATTTCTCCAAACAAGTCATGAGGCTTCCTTTCCAGAAAAATATTCTTTCAGTATCTACTTTCTGCCTTCATCTGGTATCAGACCTGAATATAAGCAGTGTCCCACATTCTTTTCATTCCTGTGACATCTTGCAGTTATTTACATTTTTCCAAACTTCTTTCACCTTTACTATTTATTAACTATTACATAGAACTTTCCTGCCTCTGGGAAGCCTAAGTGCCCAAAGAACCAGAAGTTTACCATTTTTTATTGGATTTTATTCTTTTACTGACCAGATTTAACACTTGGCAAATCTCACTATCCCTTAGTATCCTTATTCACAAAATGAGACAAGACTCCTCAGAGGTTACAAACATTGGGTAGCTCTAAAGCTCTTTGGAATTCTTAGCCATTAACATACAAGGCAGATGTACTTCAAACTCCTTTTCTAGAGGCAATTCAGTCTGTTCTTTTAAGACGCTTTACAATAAGTCACAGAATCACTGATCACTGATCAATCCTTTGATCACTCTGGTCCATCTTCTGCACTCTGTTGCATAACAACTGCTTCATGGTAGAACATTCACCTCTCCTAGGCTGCCTGAACAAATGGTGTAACAGTCTCTTCCATCCAACTAGCCAATAAAGGTGAAAAATATAGAAAGCAAAGCAGAGAAAAATGTCAGCTGTAAAGGCAAAGCAGCCTACAGTCTCAGCAGCTTTTAAGTGAAAATACTGTACCTTATATGACCACCAAAAATATCAGTAATAGGAGTCTGAACAAAGTCAGCCTGTCGAGTGACTGAGGATTTGTTGCGGGGTCCCACTTGCTCCCATTCGTCCTCGCTGCCTTCACCTTGTTCATCTTGCTCCTCTTCTTCATGAACAGTCTGAGCCTCAGGGCCATTGGAAACTGAGAGTTCTTAAAGTAAAGAAGAAAAACTATGCATGACTGTTTGGCTTTTTATTTATTAATAATTATTTTTTAAACAAAAAACCCACATACAGATAAAGAATTGAAAAAGGCAAAAAAACTGAAAGGCAAAAAAACCTCAATACAAATAGTTTTTGGAGGATAAAAAGTCTTCACGAATCATAGATTTGAGAAACTAAATGACAACAAGCATTTCTGAGTCTCACTCATAGCTGCACGCATCCATGTGTTCCCAAAAGGCAGCTCACCGATGCCTGTATGTCAACAGATGCAGTTTTCTAGCAAAGTTTGATATATTTTTAGTAGCAAATTTACAGGGTAGAAAATTAGAAAGTCAAGTGTTATTCTGGAAACATAATTATGCCATTATTAAATACAACTCCTTTTCTGCACAGATATTTTACAGGGAACCCAAGGCTTAGCAAATATTTTCTTTGCAAGTGCCAAAGTCAGGAGGCTATAAACCACACACAGCTGAAGAACAAAATATGGAATGATCATTTTATATCATAAAAAAAATGTACCCTACTCAAGAGAAATTGGATAACTAGTGATCTTAATTCTATGCTTGGCTAAGACTAACAGTGTTTTGTTTTGTTTTTAATACAGGACCCAAACATAAAGCCATTGTAAATTAAAAGTGGCATTTTACTCTGCATGGAAATTCTAATACTGCTTCCAAAGAAAAATTTTCTTCAACTTTGTCCATAAGAATTTTAAAATAATTTAGTATGTCCTGAGTTATATCAGATATAAATTAGCCATTAGTCTAGAGAAAAATAAAAGATCTTAACAGTGGTTTAAAGATCTCTGGAAAACCACACTGATGTATTCTTCAACTGAACCACTGAAGAGAGAGCCCAAAGCCCAGGAAACAGTTGATGTTGCAGGTGGTATGAATGGCAGACCAATGTACCTGTGCTTAAGAGGAGTCAAAGTGTAATTCAGAAATTAGTTGTTTAAAAGGATCAGGTCTCTATTTTAATGTTATTGTCATTCAGAGTATTTCCAGAATGATAATGCATTTCTAAATAAGCAGGAAGACTTCAGGTCATTTCTAAGCTGGACAGAACAGACTCCTTTCATCCTTTGAACAGATTTTAACAAAAGATGATTTGCTCATGTCTTTGAGTCCCCCAAAGCATGGCATTCTAACCCTATCTCAACATCTGCTCCAAACATTAATCTGTATAACAGCATCATCACCACAAAAAAAAAAAAAAAAGAAAAAAAAAAAAAACAAAAAGAAAATATCTGAAAGAAATTGAGTTCACTATAAAAAGAAAAAAAAACCCAAAAACTAAAAAATAAATCCACTAACTTTCGTTATGTGGAGAAAGAAGTTTCTTTAGGGTCAGCATTTCTTCATGAAGTCCATTGAGGATAAATCCCAAGTATTCTTCAGCATCCTCTTGCCTGCCCTGAATAAAACGCGGTGGGTGTTTTTTTCAATTATTATATGATACTTTCATGTTTTCATTTCAACAGAGGGTTCACGACATCGAACATGTAGCTTTTGCATATTAATTCAGCTGACCTACCAACAACTCAGTCTAAGTCAAAGTTTAAAGTTTAGTATCACAGCCCCTAATTTTTAAACAGTTCAAAATTACCCAACACATTTAACTGCTAACCTGCCATAAGCAGCAAGAGCTGGATGCAAGCATTTCTGCATTCCTCTCAATACAAATTCCATTTAACACGAGTTAATCCCCTCCCTCCCCTATTTCTTTTAATAGTAATATTCAAAGTTGCTGTCAAACTAAGGCCAAAACAAAAGATGATTTGAACTGTTACCTTTTCTTTAAATTGAAGTTAAACCTGAAATAGTATTTTGAAGTCTCTGTGGACCTTCCACCATTCCAAGCTGAATCCCAAGCAGAAAAAAATTGCTCATTTCTTAAATATAACTCAGTAAGTATCTTCTTTATAAAAAGAAATGTTCCATTCCAACAGTAATTTTTTCATTATTCTGACATATCAAACTGCCAAACTTATAATTAACATCCTCCTATAATTTAAGTCCCAAGACTGTGTGGCTTGTGAACTATCAACCAGTGGTATTTTGGCACAGAACCCGACGCGTGGCTTCACACTGTCTTAGCGACAGCGACTGCCTTGCAATGCAATTACAAAAATCAAAGATTTCTAAGTCCCACCTTTTCTGACAGACTTGACTTTATAACTGTCAAAAGTCTATAAATGTAGGTAGGTTCAAAGGCAGCTCCTGGTCGGATGTCTCTCACGATTTTATCACCTAAAGCTGCAAGGCAAAAGAGAAGGATGTGTAAATACTAATACATAGCAGTTTTTCTACGCTATACCTTAAGACTCTCTTCAAACATCACTACATTTTGGAATACAAAATTATCTTTTATTAATAGTTTGATTACAATCTTACTGACTCAAGCTCAGAAGTCATATGATACTGCTCTTTTATCCATAAATGTCTTCTTGAAAACATCACCCTACATAGACATACAGATGGTCCACTCTCTTTTTACATATATCTGGAGTTTAATATGAATATCCACAGCCACCATAAAAGAAGAGTTTTAGTTCTATTTAAATTCTTGTACTACTCTGGTATTCAAAGAGCTTCCTTAAATCTTTTCTATGTTTGCAATTCTAATAGATCAGTTTTACTTGGTGCAGGAAAACAAAGAAAAAAAAAAAAAGAGACAAAGAAAAAAAGAAGCAGTTTGACAGAATGTTCAACCTAATGGTAGTAAGAGGCCTCTGAAATGATATTTGAAAACTACACAATATAATAAATAAAATGACCTCGAAGTATAATAAAAGTTGCATAAGACAGTGAGATTTGTTTAACAGAAACAAAACTTAAGCAGCAAACCACAGAAATGTCTGAACTGCCTGGAAATCACTGGAACAACCAGCTCCCCGTGCTATTTTCTTATAACGTTACATAAACACATTCCTGAAACTGTTTTTACTTCTCTACATTTTTAATCTCCAAATCCATTGCATTACCAAAAAAAAAAAGAAACCTACAAGGTAATTTATTAGCATCAAAAAAAGATCTATTCCTCACTACATAATCATCATTGATCTTAAAGATGTATTAGCAAGAATCAAATTCTTCTGCAGCTTTCAGACCGAAATAGCGCATAGGATGGGGAGGAATTAAAAGCCGTAAGATGCCTGAAGGATATCACTACCTGCCAAACAGACCTGCAGCCCTATTTTGTCCTGGATGAATAGGAGTATTTAGTATTTAAGGAATGACAGAATTAAGCAAGCTGATAAACCAAACAGCTGGAAATATCTAAGCAAGAGGAGTCAAATACAGTGAATATCAAATGATTTTGTTAGAAAGGGTGTGTTCTTACAAGACATGTGGACAAATAAGCTAACCTTCAACAGAAATTATTCTTCTTGTAACTTGCACATTTGGGCAACCAATAAAAGAAAAAATAGAAGGTGCAACACCCAGGACTTTCTGACATGGATCACCAGTAAGAAAAAGTGTAACGCTGGCAGAAAAGGAACAGCAAACTTTAAGATATCAAGAAATCCCAAAAGTCCCATGAGCCACGAAGGGGATCAAGCAGTAGTATTTAAAGGCCTTAAGTACATCACACAACGCAGATCCTTACCCCAAAACCTTCTTACTGTGATTTTAAGACTTTTCTCCCCCTATTCCCACTCACCTTGTTTTGCTTTAGGAGGTACAGGCATATTAGTGAACTCATTCATTAAACGAACACTGAAACAGAATGGAAGGAACAACTAGACATGAGCAGCAAGTTAAGACTTAGAATGACAAATAAAAATTTAGATCATTGTCATTATTGACTGCCAAAAGGAAAAAAAATAATATAAATCCTGAAGAGTATCATAATGAAGTCTGATTAAAGTTCAGACGTAAAAATTAACCCGATCATTGCCAATGAAACCAAGGTGTTAAGTTAGTTCTTGCAGCTCTAATGGTTCATTTTTTGCATATTAAATACTATTTAAAACTTATATTCCTCAGGCAACGGGAATTATCTTCCTTGACTAGTCAAGCAATTGTAAAATACCAAGTTCATTACAACAGCCACGTTATCACCAAAAAACCCACGCGAAAAGAGACCTCTGGATACGTATCAACATTCAACAATTGCAGTAAACAATGATTTGTTAGATACTTCTGAATGAGCTTTAGTCAGGTGACAGATTATTTATGTTTTTTTTTCAACAAGCTACTTACAAACTGTCTATCATTGGTGTTGAGGTACACGGCCGCTGCGATTTTGAATACAATGGAATGGACTTCATTAAATGATACATTGGAGGGCAAGCAACCAAGGCTTGCAGGGTCTATCCAGTGGCATTAAGGAAATATTCAACAAATATAATCTGCATATTAACCAAATATTCAATTATATTTAAAATTGTATGCAACACAAATGCAGACCAATCCAATAACTGAACTGGAACAGACAGATGGACTTTTATTGCGACATTCACTAATAATGTACAGAAGTTCTATTAAAAAAACCCTGGCATCTTGTAACATGCAGTGATTTCACTGACATTTTAATTATGTCAAAAACTTTAATTAAAGGGGAATGAAACATTTAGTTCAGGAGCAGGAGAGGAAAAGAACTTTCATGGGAAAGACTTTATAAAATTAACAACCTGAAAATTGGCAAGTGATAACCTGTAACATGTTTTCTGAAGAGAATGGAAGAAGGCAGCTGACAGACAGACTTCAAGTTAAAGGTGATGATTCACCCCCATAACCAACCCAAATCAAACCAAACAACCCTGCTGTGATGTGATACGTTCTGCAGTGTAAAGAAGAGTCTGGAGTAAGCAGTAGAACTATAGCATATGTTGGGAGAAAACACTTTAAAACCATCAAAACCTGTGCTACTTGACAACAGTGAACAAAAAAACACAGTATTAAAAGTCTGGAGAGGCAGGGAAAATGACAAAATGAGGCAGTGATGTCAACAGCAAGAAAGATATTAACTTGATCCCTACAGTGTGCAAAGACCGAACAACAAATTCCCACGTGACATTTTAAGACTGAAGACATGGGAGCTAATACAGACAATCAGATGAGTGCAGAACTGGTTATGTAGGAAAAGCTGAAGTTTAAAGTAAAATCGCTGGTCTGGAAATAGGGTATCAGGTTCTGCAATTATTAGTCTTGAAACCGGTCTTAATATTTTTTATTAGCAGTTGAAGTATCTCATCGTCAATTGCAATGAGCCATTGCTAACATAGCAGATATATATTAAGAAATTATTATTAATACAATTATCACAACACAGCACTGAAGAAGGAGGATTTCTGTTACCCAAGGTGAAAGGTATTTTTTTTTGCAGGGGAATACAATTCTAATACAGTAAGAGTGAACTACTCTTCCACGCTGTTGTGAAGGATTATTTTAAACACTGTATTTACCCAGATGATATGAGAACAGCCTGCTCAACAGAAAACCAAACCAACCACTTAATCAAATAGCCAAAACAAAATCTAAGAGTAAGAACAGTTACTCCAAGTACAAGAGAAATAACCCCTTCAGTTGATGCACAAAGAGTTAGGAGTAAACATAACTAGAAATTATGAGAAGGTTTTTGGTCATGAGAAAGTTAACAGTTCTGAAATATTTTGACAGAGGTAATAGAGACAAATTTCAAAGAGGATTGTGTAACTGGGGGGGGGGGGAACCCTGGACACAATGATCAAAAATACCCTTGGATTTCTAGAGACTATCCTTAAAACATTTTAACCACATTAGCAGGATATGGGAAGACAAACACTTTTTATAAAATACTTACCAGAATAATGCAGAAAAACTTTGACAGATATAATATACAAATTTTAACTTAAGGGTATTAATTTTTTCCAAGATAAGGATACAGCATTGATGTAGCACCAGTTTCCTTTGTTGATCAGCCCTCGCGGTTGCAAAGACACTGGTTTATGTATTAGTCTTACATTTTCCAGTATTTCTGGAGAATGAGAAACAGTAAATTGAGCATCAACAAAATGCACATGCTAGCCATCAAAACAAGTATCTGTCACGCCTTACAAAAACATGGAAATCAGTTAAGAAGATTCACAAAAACTTCAGCAAATATTTATTGCTCCATTTAAATGCTGCTCATCTTTCAAGTCAGACACAGTTCTTCAACCAAAGGCATCTGGGAATTTGGGTCAGGAGGATGTTGGTAGAAAAACTAATCATTTCATTTTAAACCTGAGACAACCTACGTGGTTTTATTTGTATTTTCCTAAAATCAGATATTTTTATTCATATATAGACACAAATATATAGGCATAAAACTGCTTCAGCTATAATCCCTTGCCAACGGTTTTATTAAGTATTTCCCAAATTCTTCTGCTTTGAAGAGAGATGAAGCTGGCATGGCAGTCTCAGTTGACAAGTTTCAACATACACTATCTTACAACAAAAATATCTTGGTGCAAACAGGACAGACAGATGTTAACGTGGTCTTCCGAACAGTATGTTTTATTTACTGGTTTAAGACTTGCAGAATCTACAAGACAACAGGCTTACATTATATAATTCCTACTCTTTTCCTGCTTTCAAAAACTTCAGCAATGGCCCAAGTTAAAAAATTGGAAACGACTGCACATAAATAAAAGTCTCTCTCCGTTAGGAAGCTGAGAGCAACAGGGGGAGTCTTTCCAAGAAGTCTGACCTATTATTTAGGTACCTAAATAAAAACTGTTTAAGGAAAATACTGAATCTGCTATGTTCTAAATTTGAAAAATAAGGACAAGAGGTATACAAGACAAAAAAAAAAAGCAAATAAACATAGCAATTGTCTATCAAGGGGGTTATTTATTTTCATAGTAAGTGTGAGAGCCTCTAAAGCCCTTATATGCTAAGCTGCATAAACCTAAGAGTTTGAGCTGTTCACTAGGACTATCTGAACAGACAAGGTAACATGAGAGAGGTGGAAAAGCAGAGGTCCAAAGCCATAACCAAGACAAGGAGGTGGCAGAACTGCAAACGAAATCTCTGTCCTTCTACTTCCAAAGTATCTCTTGATCTCTAATATTTTACTTCCTGCTGACAAAACCAGTTCTAACCAAAAACATGGCAAAAAAGAGCAACTATTTAAATCAGTCTTCTATTACATAAAGAACCTGACACCTGAGCAGAAAGATATGAAAGACATTAGTGCTTAGCACAGATGCAGATAAAAATTCTTCTGCGAGTGTTGAAACATATTGGCTATTAAATCACTAATGCTCAACTGCTCCAGAATAAACAGTTTAAGCAGCAAAGTTTGAAATGCGTTGTGCACCCATACAAATCTTTCTGTTAATAAAACTAAGCACCGTTGAGAACTACGATAAGAATAATGAAAAAAGTCTTTTTAATGTCTAGCAAAAACTTTTTGCATTAACTGTAGCTTCCCCCATTTTTGTATCATACTAACTGCAAATATTACTAGGACCTTGAGCATCCTCTTGTGGTCATAAAACTGCTTTGTAAACAAAAAGTCTAGAGCAATTACAACGAGCTTGGTTTCTTTAAAGATTATTTTTTGTGTACAGTAGTTACATTTAATACCCCATTTTGATCTCATTTCAATCATTTATACAGTCACTACAAACTTTGATAAGAGTATCAGAAGAAAAATACACTAAGAACAGTGAGAAAACCTTAAAATTTCAAAATCTGTTCCTAACCAGAAAGAATTCACATTCCCCTTGGTGGATACTGACTTGGGAAACACGGCCTTGGTTTCAAAGTAAATCTAGAACAGTACTATTATGTTTTGAAATTCCCGTTGGTAAACAGAAAGTATTCTGCTCAAGTTCATTCACCAGGTGGTGTTATTACAAATACCTGTCAAATTTAAAACAAACAAACCAACCAACCCATGGTAATTCCCTAATCAATGCAAGTCCAAAGTCTAACGAAAGAGAAACCATGTGGATGTGGTCTCCACACTGAAGAGATACGAGTTAAACGTTAGCAATTTAATACTTAGCTTGAGATTATTATTTGACAAATATTATCTGCATCACTCAGATCCTCCTTCAGCTTGGGCAATGAGGGGAAAAAAAAAAAAGTCATGAGAACACTGCTGGATGTTGTGTGTATTTGAAGTTACACCCATGATCACTCCAACCACCTCATCTGAAACAAAGTCAATTCCTATTGTCCATGTTTGCTCAAAGAGTGAAGTTTTCAAATCTTATTTCTGTTTTCACTGCTGCACTATTACATCTGCCTTGAGAAGTAATGCCTGAAGACTGGCATTTTCATCCAGTCCTTCACAACAAAACTACAGCTACCTTCCATAATTTCCAGGTAAACTGGTGTTAACACACACTGACTGCCTTCCTCAGTTTTACTAAGGACACTTGGCAACTCCCTAGAACCTCCAGATCCTTTTGTTCTCTACTATTATGGATGCTGCCTTTGATTTCTTTTCTGGTGTATCCTTCTATACTTGCATTTATTGGATTCTCCTTCTAATTTAAAATCAATCCACATTTAGTCAGATCTTAAATGTTTGTGTTGTCCAATTCAACTGAAATTCTGCCCACTATAAACAAATTTTGCGTGTGCTGTTAATTCCATCATCCACAATGAAAACATTGCAAGAAAACATGATTCAGGGGATCTTTTTAGATTCTCCCATTGAAATCTTTCCTGAAGTTACCAAGAACCTGTTCTGAATAAAACGATTGTACAGAGGGCCTCACAACTCCAACATTAAGCCAAAAGATTTGCTAAGTTTGCTTGCTGAACTTGCGGTACTTTAGGTCTAGATTTTACCCATGTTTAGCATCCTGTGGCACTAGTGGGCAAAAATACACTCCTACTGCCATGAGTTCAAACTGGAGAAGTCCCAGAAAACCCAACAACAGGATCTCAACTCAGCCACACTAAAACCAAGGAGCCGCATCAGCAGCTACCTCTGAAAAATATATAGGGTTCCTATATACCCTTATACAATGATGTTAACCTAAGCAGAAGACATGAAATATGAATGTAGCAGAGCACATGACCTGTCTGGAAATCACAAAGTCAAACTCCCATAACACATTTCTGAGCCTGTGTGTGAAGGAACAAAGAATTAATGTACCTGTTTTCCAAACAGGACAGAGAACATTAAAAAAAAAAAAAAGAGAGAGAGACAAACAATGAAGGATGCACCTTTTTCCACAGAGCAAAGCACTGATAACATGGCTAACATTTTATATCAAAATCAGCAGCATGGGAAATTACAGCAATAGAACTCCTACTTTAATCAGCTGCAAGGAGAAGATTAATTCCTTTTCACTGGAAAAGGATCTATACTCGATATTATGCCTCTGCAAAAGCAGCTAGCTAATAGCAAAGGTGCAGAGAAAAGCACATAAAAGTTACATTGCTATTTTAATACATTAAAGACAAAATAAAAAGCTCTGCTCCCACCTGGTGGCAAAAAATAGTACAGGAACAGGAAAGGTCTAGAAAGTTAACTTAAAGCTGAAGCAACTTGGACGGGATTTAAAAACAAAACAACCCTGACAAGCAGTTCTAGCTTTACAGTTGTCACAAAATAGTTTTCAGTTAAAAGTTCCTTACCAAATGATAGTTTAAGATTTTAAGACTACAATGTACTCCACATGTATGGGTTCACACAAACCATAATCACCTGCTTATAGACTTCTTTTAACACAGTCAACTGCATTTGTGACAGCCAAGTGAAAAATACACAGAAATAGGTTATTCTGATGGCTTTCTTCTCAACAATTGTAAGGAGGGGATGAGAGGCAGGCATGTAATTCTGGGTATTCTGGCAAGAAATCTTCAGGTCAGCTTCTAGTTAGAGTGGAAAACTTGGACCTGAAGCTGTCACACACTAAACACCATTGTAATTGTAAATTAGCTTGTAGCATAAACAGCAGGATTTTGCATAAGCCTCTTCACATAAGGACTGTTTCACAGATTTAAAATTACTATTTTTCTTCAAACACTCATGACTCAGTGACATAAAATGCAACCAAAAGGATTATTTTTCTTCATGTTTTCTGACTGAATCTGCAAAAATGATTTCATGCACATTCTAGTACTTCTCATTAGAGCCACAAATCAGACAGGACCAACAGTCAAAGCCTCTCTATCATGCATGGTCTTTCCTGATGTACCCTTTGGACAGTTCCTTACGGTTATTCTGCAACAGGCAATCACTAGCATCATTTCTGATTAGAAGAGTATTGTTTATAATGGTTAAAGATAGTTTGTCAGGATTTGGAAGACAAAACCTCTCAAGCAGCAAATCAATAAATATCAAAAACTATTTCCTGAAGTAGAATTTCTGAAGCAAGACCTATTTAGGTGTTACACTACTGGAAGTGTCCAGGAATTTCAGCTACTTTGGCATAAACACATCAATACCCTTCCCTTCTTGTAATGGAATGTATTACAAGATTGTAAATACTGGATAATATACCACACCATTTTCAGAACAAACTTTTCTAATGTATTTTCCTTATTACAACAGCGCACACAGCTGAATGCAACCAGCCTATTCAAAAATCACAGGTCACTTTAAACATACTGTTTGACAAGCAGCAAGAGTTTTACCGCACGCGGGCTACCGACGTGGCAACGTGTCGTTGGAAGGTTTACTCAGGGGGATACAAAACTAGCCTCTTAAAATTCCATCTTTCATAGCAGTGTTTGAACAGGCATCTCATTAAGAACATGAACGGAGGGATCTTCTCTATCGATACTGCACGCTCCTGTTTACAAGCAGAGTTAATACCCTTCCAGTGCAACATCCACTCGTGTGTATTAACTATACCTGCAATCTTTATGGCTACAGGATCCTCTGAAACTGGAACAGGCCCCTCTTTGACTTCAACCTGTTTTTCAGGGACCAAAGGAGATGTGGCAGGAGGGGTATACTTAGTCTCAACATAGACCACAGATGTGGAAGCAGAGGGCTTGGAATTGTGAAAAAGACTAGCCCACGATTTTGCAGGCTGATTAACAGGGACTGATCCTGCAACCGGGACTGTTGCCTCAGTAGTAGGTGAAGCTTCCTCAGGCTTAGCTTGGTCTGAGTCAGTGCTTTCCACAGTGTGCAATTCTACCCCATTGGCAGCTGTGTCCTCACCAGAGGATTCAAGTGTTTGTCCATTAGTAACGCCAAGATTTTCAGTAGTATCAGTACCAGCATAAGACTGTACAACAGCTGTCCTTAAAGGGCTATCTCTGCCAGTCTCTGAGGGGATGCAAAACTGTTCAGAATTAGTAACACGGCATACCTCAGGCTGCCCTGCAGTCCTGGCATTGTCTAGTGCGCTAGAAACAGAATCATCAGAGACAGCTTCATTAATGAAGTCCACAGAGTTGTCCGGGCTGTTGCAAGTCCTTGGTGTGGCCAGGGAGGGTATGTCTCCCGTCAGTTCCGTATCCTCCGTGCTTATACTGTTTAGTCCCGATGAATTTGCATGGCCATTTACAAGAGCTTCTGTGGGAGCGATGCCATCGGTGACATCTTCCAAGTAACTGTAGTATCCAGGGGGTCTTTTTTTCTTCTTTTTACGCTCCCTTTGTCCAAGGCCTCCAGACAAGCCGTCATTTTCAGCATTAGAACCACTGTCCAAAGCTAGGGTTGGGTGAGTGAACTGACAGTCAAGGGAGTTGTAGTTTGTTTCACTGAGAGTATCATCAGGGGTTTTCTGAGCAGGTGCACAACTGAGAATGAATTCTGGAGCCTGAGGATTCAGAGTACTTGAAATACTGTAGTCGGTGTTATTTAGTACAGATGCCTGTGTCTCAATAACTTCATTAACACCAAATTCGATTCTCTGATACTCTTCCCCTGGACAAGAGAAAGCAAACCTGAGTTAGTGAATGACATCTAATCAAAAAGCTACCAAAAAAAAAAAAAAAAAAAAAAATTAAAGAGAACCCCCCCACCCATATTTTCCAGTAACTGAGAAAACAGACTGCATTCCCTCTAACAAAAATTATTCTTATTCTCAATCCTGAAGACTATTTCAAAACATCATTTCTTAAAGACAATAGAGTATGATTCAGGTTTCCTTAAACAGAGTATGCAATTTTCCAAATCTGTACCAAAAAACATTGTAATTACAGCATTTGAAACTCTAGGCTTATCGATAACTTATTTCATTTTATCACAGTTGAATTTATTACTATATGAGAATATGATATGACTGATTTTATTACACAAAATATAACAGATACACCTCAACATCTGTCATTAGAATTCAACTTGGACTTGAAAGCAGTACTGAAAAATTTATGAACAGGATTGGGTATGGGGTTTGGTTTGGGGGGGGGTTCTTGTCATTGTTGGGGTTTATTTATATATTTAAGTTGGAACTCTGACATGCTCTTTCAAGAAACATTAACAACTACTCTTATGGCAGGCTGTGGTATCACAAAATACTGTCAGTCACAAAGTACTGTGATTTCAGGGAACTGAATTAGTTTTAAAATGCTTGTGTGTTAACTAGGAAAACACTGATGCCTCAGTTACAACTGGGTTGGTAACTATCAAGAGATAAAAGGAATAAAACCAAGAGTCAGTCACGCTAAAGGTAAGCTCACATTTTAGTACTTCAAAAGTTTTGTAGGTCTTTCTGTGATACTGTTCTAAAGACATTAATATTTTCTGTTTCCTCAAAATGAGGGGCTAAAACCCACATTTCACATTTTTAAAGCTGTTACTGGAGAACTAAACAACACTAGAAATTATTTCCAAAAGAAAGTAAGTGGACATACCACTAAATTTTAAGGACACTGTGCAAGTTACATTATGTATGACACATCAACAAGACACTAAAAATAAGGGGGTTGTTTGGTTTCCTTTTTTTAACACAACAAAAAAGCAAACAACGTCTCCTAAGGCAAAATTCATTTGCACACCTAAAGAAATAATCTATAATCCTCTGGGAGGACAGAACCTAATAGAGATTGTTTTACAGACACATAACTGTCAACGTAACTGGTTAGTTTGAAACTCTCCAAATACTTCCTACAAAAGTTCATGGATGAAAATTTAAGCTTAAAAAAAAAAAAAAAGAGAACATAACAAGAATTTACAGGTTACATATTTATCAATATCAAATGAAGAGTAACAAACATTCAGTGTGTGTTGAGGTCCAACTTACACATGCAATGCCAATGTATTATGAATTAAGATATATCATACAAATGTTAATTTCTCTTCTGCTTTGATCTATTAACCAGAGAACATCTGGCAGATTCATTTCAATCTTGCTGCCAGACTAAAAGAAACTTTTTTTTAAAAAGAGAGACTAAAACCCTCCAGACACATCTGATTTCTCCAAATCATATTAACAAGAGCCTGCCTTTCAAATTTTCTTCACCTTTTCCTTACACCCATGAGGAAGAACTTTGTAACACCATGCCTGTCAATCCACCATTCACCAACTACTTCTGCAATCACTGACTAGATATCACCAACCAGAGCAGAGGGCTTGAGTTTCTTCCAAATAAATAAATAAATTCAAATCAGCAGCCTTGAGGCAGGGAGGTGAGAGCTGCTGCCTGATAACCACCTAAGAGGGAAGGGATGGGAGATCTCAGCCATCACCTAACTGGTGATGCAGCAACACTAACTGGGTACACACTGGCTGACCTGTCAGGACACACGCAGCCTGATACCAGCCACAGCTTCACTTGCTTGCAAAGGCAGGGCCTGGGGTTTTGAAGGGTATGGGACACAAATCCACAACAAAACTATTCCTCATTAGTTCATCTGCTTATGGAGCAGCTTGTTAGTTCAAGCACGAACAAAGAGCTAGCTCTTTACCCTTTGTGACAACAGTAAAAAGCACAAACAACAGCTGGTAACACCTAATATTCCTCCAACCACAAAAAGAGTGAATTATTGGGCACATTTCAAATCCCTACCAGTTCAAAATAATCTGGGACTTCTGCGTCATTTCCAAAATCCCAGTTGGAAAAAAAAAAAAAAAAAATTCAAATAATTGCTCAGAAACAAAGAGCATGGTTTCCCTTCATGGGCAAGTTAAGTCTACTACAGCTAAAAGCAAGAGTTCTTATTTCTACACTCCTCTCCTGCTCCTCTACTCTCCAAGAAGCTTCCAGCATTTCTGTGTTGTTATCAAAAGCTAAACAAGCAAAAAATTAAAAAAATCTCCAAGCAAGTGCTATTCCCCCCGCCCCCTGTTTTTGGTGAATGTATCAGCTTGGTTTTGGTGAATGTATCAGCTTATGGTACACTAGAAAAATCCCAAGAACCATCTCTGGGCAAGTGGGGAGCAGAAAATAAAACATCCCTTACAGTTATGGCACAATGGCAATTTAGCTGGGTGCAACGTGAACATCAGAGGCTAAAATCTTGCCAAAAGCATAACTGATATTCTAGCAGTTAACATATAAACTAGGAAGTTACAGCTGAGGAATTAAATTTTACACCTTATAGCAGGAGTAGAATAACAAACACCAGTAGCTGCTGTACAGTTAGTCTACGAAATGATTGGCAGAAGCTTATTTGCTATCAGATTGTATCTTAAGGAAAAACAAAACAAAACAAAACAAAACAAAAGAAAGGTGGTTTTTTCCTAGTGGTTTGACTTTCCACTTTGCTTCTGGGCATCTTTGTTTCCATCTAGTTCATGGTGCTATTTCTGAATGGACTGAAACAGATCTATCTGTCATGAACAACATGACACACATATTGAAACAAGTACCAGCAGATGCTCCAAGGACAAAGTCTCTGTGCAATAGCAAAAGCTGTGAATACGTGGTACTAATTAGTCTGAACAGAGTTCTGCATATTAGAGCTTCAGATGTGATTTGGTTATTCCTAGGAAGTATTAACAGATCTTCTAATTCCATAAAGTTAAATACTGAAGATAAACATAGAAAAAAAAATTATATCAACTATGGGGAGTGACAACATGGTCAGGGGATTCATCTTGTTATAAATTATAAATATTCTGCATAAGCACAGCATTCCAGTTTAGTTTCCACAGCTTCTTATGCAGCCACCACAGTGATAATATGCATGCACAGTACAGTGCAAGCTTGTTAAAGACATTTTTCAGGCAAAACCTAATTTGCTCTCATTACCTAATCTCAGGGCTGGGAGGGGTTCTCTCAGGGTCTAGGAATGATCTGAAAAACATTTGTACAAACCAACTTTCTGTACGGTTTGTGAACATTAACATCTCAATCTTAAAGAACAGAATTTAAATCCACAGTTAGACACAGCAATACATGACTGGATGCCCCTGTCATCAACAACAGACAATTCATACCATACAGTCCTTTTAATGTACTCCTCAAAATACTATTTAAAACTACTCAGGGTGCTAAAGCTCCCAAATTTTCAGAAATATTGCATATCTGCTTTCAAATGGGACTTGTTGTCTTCCTTTATGATTCATTATCTTATTTACCTTTAAATGCAAGACCAAAGTCACTAACCATACCAATCAGGTGTTCTTAAACATCAATGTCTGCATTTTGGTCCTCAAGTACTTTTGAGAAATGTCTAACTGCATTGTTTTGCAGGAGATGTGGAATTCATTTGTATCGTTCTCATATACATCTGGGTAAGTGTCATCTTCCTTGCTCTTCTCTGGTTCAGGGGGAAAAAAACTAAACATTAATTTACCTGCCACTTAAAATACTGTGAAAATTCAGTTTAAACTATATAGAGAGATGATCACATGGCAACCCCTATTTAACTGTCAACTTCATGTAACTGTGAAGTAAGGCCAGGCTGTCAGGTGTATGGGTTGAGATAGAGTAGACCTATGACTGTTACAACTTTAAAGCAGGAACTCTGTAATGCATTTTTTACATCAAGAGTCACGATTTGATGAAAAGAAAGGGGGGGGAAAGATATTTCCAGAAAAACAGCTGAGCCAGACAGAGACAGAGTCAACAGGAACACTGAACAGAGCACTACTTGCAGGGCTCTCTTCAGGTTGCAACTGCCAGAAGATATTTGTGCTATGGCTCTTACAGGAGGGCCAGCTGAACCCCACGCTAGTTACTTGGTTCTTCAGTAGAAATTCTCTACCAACTTAAATCCCTCACGTTTTTACAACTACATCCTGCAGTATTTCAGCAAAACATCAAGACTGTGTGCTAGCACAATCAAGGAGGAGTAAGCATGTCCACCCTTATTAGCTGAAGTTCAGTGCAATATTTTCAAATCTACTCATTGATCTCATTCAATAAAGGTGTTTAAAAAAACAAGCTGCTAAATACATGTGTATATACCTGCTGAATGAGTTCTAAAGATTAAAGAGAGGTTGTAGTAAATCTAAGGAAAGTGTCACAACATTTAAGTTGAAGGAAAAAAAAGGATGTTGATTTCTTACCATCATGAAACCTACCTGTGGACTTAATACCACATGAAACTGTATCATTGTAGGGGGGGAGCTGTACAAGAAAAGAAATGAAAGTTATTTCAAGTTAAAGCAACTCTATTAACATTTGACACATCTCATTCGAAACATCCGAATCCTTTAGAAAGTAACATCATCATTATTAAGGTTTGATTTTCTGAGTATGTCTTGAACTCATGCTTCTATATTTATCAAATCCCACACTGTCGCTTCAGGCATCCTTGCAGATTAACACAATTACTGAAAGATAAAGATTATCTTGGTTACACGCCGTTGGCTCATCAGCTTCTCAAGCAATTCACCTCACAGCATCAGGATCTTCCTTCATCAACAGTAACTCACCATGATTTTAAAAGGAGGAACATATCCTGGTTTTAGACAAAAACTGAAGATAGACCAAATTACCTGTTAAAGGATGAAACAAAGTTTTGCACAGATAACAGTGACATCTACACCTTTTAACTCACAGCCTGGTTCAGCTGTAGCATTCCCCCTTGAAATGTTTCAGTTAAGGTCAATGATACTTAACAAAACCAACAATTTTTATCATCGGCCTAAGAATAACATAACCACAGGATACAGTCCATCTGGATTGTAAATATGTCTTGTATAAAAAACTGGCATCATTTTATGGACTCGGTGGTTAGTTGAACCCCTGCTATTGTGTGACCACAGGTGGGCAATTTCTAATCTCACACTGCCCGCCCCCAAACTCCCCCAGCAGCTGAAATCCTTCTCTTGTGCCTGCACAAACTGGTGGCCACTGCTACACTGCAGTCCTGCAGCTGCCTGGAGAACAGCTGAACTGTTTCTGCAGTGGGAGATAAAACAGTGAGAGTGCAGAGCAGTTTATAAAGCTATTCTAAATAATAATTATAATGGTGTAACAAATACCAAAGACTTCACCATTCAAGTCTTCAGTTCTCTAAAGCTACAGGTACTTAGATTTTTACCTTCTTAAAAGACTACAGACAACAGTGCATCTGAAGCAGCAAAAAAAAAAATTATTTAAATTCTAGTACAGAAGTGCATAAAAAGAACACAATGTAAAATCCATTTATAAATCATAACACGTCTTAATACATCAACTTCCCCGGTCAAAAATAAGAATCAATGGGTCAGAAAGAGGGTCCAAGTTGTTAAGAACCTATTATACGTATCATTATTGAACACAGATTCGATATCATTTCATAGTTAGAGCTAAAAAAAGATATTCTAAAAGTCTACAGTCAGCAGTTCACAATAAAACTGAATTGGAGCAAAACCCAAGAATTACAAAAGGGCTCAATACAAAGTAAAAAAGAGACAAGAAAGAAGAAAGAAAAAAGTAGTCCACCTATTGGTTGCCGTTGATCCGGTTAATCAACGGCACTTTTGCGAAGCGAAGATTTCTGAGCTGACCTGTTTCACACAACTGGGTCATCTGAATCACCTCAGTCAACAAGATACCCGATAGAACATGTATTAAAAATGCCATACAAGGAGACACTCTAGAACACTTTTAGCTTAAACCGGTGCCTTGCCTCAGTCCACAGGTAGGAGACTTCAGAAGGACACCTGCATCAATGGCTGCTGGGACTCCCAGAACTGGCACTGCCCCCAGCAGAATGTGTGTCAAACACCGCTGCGCTGTTATAACCTGTCTTGTCCTTCTTGCATTTCATCCTATTTTTTCAGACTACTTCTCTCTGAAATATCTGCACAGTGTAAAACTAATAAGCATAATTTTTATTTCATCATCCAGATAATTAAAACATTGAACCAAACCAGATCAAGGACAAACTTAAGGAACGCTGTTCAACACAGTTTTTTATTTTGATAGCTAAGCAGCAAGTGGTACACTTGGCACAGTTACAGAATGAAGTAAGGCTGCTTCTAGTGCTGTAGGTTCATGTTTCCTCAACATACTTTATGAGAATAACCTTATAGAACTCAAGATAGGACACTTCCATCTCCCACGATGTAAGTTATATATTAGCATAGCTTCTGTAGGACAGTTAAGGTGACACTACATAGGATGCAAACATCACAATGCTGCTGCTGGTGAGAAAAGAGCAATACAATCAGAAGAAACATGTATGACCAGAAGACCTACTCTGCATTACTTCCCACCCACCACAGAAGAGACAAAGCTACCCCTGAAGGCAAGCAGAAGCCATATTTTTCTTTCTGAACTTCCTGCACCTCCCAACCCCATCCCATTCCCTTAATGCAATTTTATTGCACTAATTATACTTGGAAAATTAAGTTACAGGAAACTAAGTCACATTAACAACAGTGGTCAGATTCATAAACTGTAACAAAAGGATTTCCCCATCTCCAGCTGAAGTGTTCATTTTCCTTATGTTGAGGTGAGAGGCCAGAAGCATGATTGAGATGTCTGAATAGAAATGTTTAGAGGAAAAACATGGAAACTGACCTACAGGAAAATTATTTTTTCAAGGCTGGAGATTAGGATAATGGCATAATACTCCTCCTTTTCAAGGAAAATGGCTTCTTCCCTCTTTACCAAAAAACTACAGAGAATAAGAGACTGCAATACTATCTGTAGTATGTTATGACCTCAAACACACAAAGACAACTCTTTCCACTCTGTGGTTCTCACTGCCACTGTAATTAGTTCATTATTGATCCACTTCCCATTTCTCAGACCTCACACACAACCTTCCTTGCAAGCCCAGCTTTGATGGTCAGAAAATATTAACAATCCCTGTGCTCCGAAAGGCTCACAAGACTTAGAAGCCCACCTTACTTACAGCCATGACCATCGAAAAAGTTTTATCTATATCCACCTATAAAAATAAGCAAACAAAACAAACAGCAACCAAAGCTGAGGCACGGAGCTGGATAATTCACTTTCAACTATATCACAACATCAGCTACTCCAGCTCTGAAAGATGACAAGCAGAAAGTGGAATAACTAATTTATTTTTTCTAAAAATTGACTTAACATCCACATACATGGAAAGAAGACTGCTGTTCAATATCATCAGTTTGTAAATTAGCAAGCTAAGAGAATGATAAAAAAAAAAGTATTGGTATATTTCAAATACACACAGAGATTAATCTTTAAAATGTCATTTCTAAAAGAAGTTTAAAGTAGATCTTACCTCAACAGAGCATCGTGGAGTCACAAAGAACTGATTAAATTCATCAGGGCTGAACTCCCCAAAAATATACTAAAAATAAAAGAGAAGAATCTGTGTTAAAGAAGGATTTGTATTCAATACCATTAATAAATTCATGATAAATCTATTAAGGTACCAGCATTCAAAAAGACCTGTATGTTAGGAGCCAGAAATTCATCTGTTTGCATCCCAATCTTAATGCCTTCCAAAGTCTTGAGCATTTAGGCTCTAAAACTCTATACAATGCATTTTCCTTCAAATTCCCACTGGAGGTAATCACAGCACAAACTGCAGATAATCCTGCAACCAGTTTTGAGCCAATGCGTAGGGTGAGAAGTTGCATCAGTTCACGTAAAACCTAGACACAAGCTGGTTTACCTTCTAAACCAGCACAGATACTGATCATTCAGAACTGAAAAAAACAAGAATTCATTTTCCAGAGTTCTGCTGGACTAGTGAGTTACATGCAACTAATGCACTAGCCGCTCCTAGGAACCCTTTTTGTTACCCCTGTGCCTGAAACTCTGCATAACAAACCTAAGATAAAATGGGGTGCATTTTTTTTCCCCCAACATTATCTACCTGCACCCTTTTAGATATTTTTGCACCTCCATTTCTATGGAAAAAAATTAAGACCTATAAAAGACCACAAAAAAAACCCACAATAAAATGAGAGCTCTTATTTAGTTTAGAGAACAGGAAACATTCCAAGTAAAAAGGCCCGATACGTTGGCATTTCATAGCACCTGGAAGTTTCTATGAACTTCCACCGGCAGCTGTAAACAGCCGAATAGCATCTGAACATTCAGGACAACAGTGAGATACTGGGTCAGAAAGAAGCTGAATAAGGAGTTGAATAAACAAGAGGCCTGGCAAATACCACTAACAACTCACTCTTGGCATGTGGAAGGACATTCTCATCAAGAGTGTCACAATAGTCACAAATATTATGACTATGGATAAAAGTAGGTCAGTCTGGCCCAGTACATCACAGGTCACCACTCATTCATCTTCAGTGTACTCAGATGGTCAGTTCAGACCATTCTTTGCCCTCCTTCACCCTTTCATCCAAAGAGCTTTTTCAGCAGCATCAAGTCTTGCTCGTGGTAAATCCTTAGCTTGGCTGTATCAAGATACAAATAACTACACTGGGAGTTGAAGCATTGAAAAGTTCTTAAATTTTTTTAAAATCATCTCTAGTCAAGTGCAGGCTGTTATCAAAACTCTAGAAACAGTAATTCAGTCAGGGTTTTGGTTTTTTTCAGACTTTAGGTCGTTTAATCCAGTAAAACTCATATACTTACTGTTTGTATGACTCACAGCCACCTCCATTCATAAATTTCAAAGCTTAAGCTAAATTCCACAGCAATTACAGAATGTAGCTTTCTTACACTGAAAGTGATTCATACCTATATAGTGTGTGGAAAGCGTTTGGCCATTTTAATGCCCTTCAGTGTTTTGAAACAAATAATCTAGTTTAGTCAACAAACAATTCTACCAGTCAAAATCAACAGGAACATCTGTGATACAAACTTCTGAAGCACAGTGAAACAGTTAATGCTTTAAAAAAACATTCACACAGCCGAGACACTACAACACCTAAACAGAACAGGATCCCTAAACTGTACTCAAGTCAATGGCTTCACAGTTCTTGGTGATGGGATTCAAACTTGGCTTATGCTCTCAATATAATCAAGTCATTTTTATTCAGTAGCATACCAGCTAGAATTTATCATATTCCAAAAACATGCCTAAGAAAAACACTTGCTGAATCATAACTACATGAGGTATTTAGGCAATATTTTTGATGCAGTCACACAACAACAACAAAAAAACCCCAACAATCTCAATTACAGATTATTAAATGTTATATAAATCCAAGGCCAAGTCCTGCATATAATACAGTTTTTTCATTTACCAACATTTTTAACCAAGGTATCACAGGCCTGATAGTTCATTCTGAGCAAATAAAAGTGCTTCTTTTGTCATTAGGGAACACAAGACAAAAGTTAAACAAAGTGATCATTAATACTATCTTAATGGAATGGTTTTACTATATAATGAAGTATTCACATAAAGAAATGTTGTGTCTCCAACTGATTCTTTATCATTTAAAAAATTTCCCAACATCTAACCCCAAAATTAATCCTAGTCAGACTGTAGTGCAAAAAAACTCCAACCCCATTTGGGCCTGAAGAAACCAGAATTTTACGACACTTTATACTCACAAATACAAAGTAAACCAGTTAAAAGATCCCCGCATAAACAACTAAGAAAAATATTGTTTCAAAATAAACTCAGTAGGCTGTATGACTGATTACATTACATCTACCCAGCTTGACTGACCTTCCTGTCCTCCGCCTCTCAAGTCAGCCTCATCCCTCAAGAAATAGATTCCTGCAAGCACGACAGAATTTTCTACTTCTTTTAAGGCATGACTATGTGCTGAAGTGAAAAAGAACCGAGATATCACATCACTTGACAAGTAAAACAATCTCTACAAAAAAAAAGGATGCAGGGAAGGGAAAGCTGCTACGTTTTAAGCAACTTGAAATCTGCACAGGGTCCCTGCCTGCTCTCTGTCTGTCCTTCCTACACCCCAATGGATCAGCGTGCCTGGTGCTGTACAATGTGCTCTGTGGAAGAAAACGATTTAACTGTGAAACATCTTCAGAAAGACATCACAGTAATCACAGAATCACTTATTCTGAACAATTAATTCAAATTAAAAAACCTTTTTCTGCAACACAAATGCCTACGTAGTAAGTGAGAGGTAGGAATTTATAAAAGCAATAAACCCTTGCAAGCAATAATCTCATTAGCAGTATGAGTTTGCTTGTACACTCTAAACAATTCCACATAATTTGAAAATGCTCAGGTTTTTTTCAAACTGATAAATGAAATCTAATACTTGGAGCAACCAAATAAAGGTTTAATTGTATTATTTACATAATTCCTACAGAAGCTACTCACAATCAGCATTAATTTACCCCCTGGTGTGTAAATAACATTTAAAATACCCAGCAGAGATACAGTAGCATGTTGTAAAACTTTGCCAAAACAAAGTTTTGATTGCTTCAAATTATTTCAATTCCAATTTTTTTTTCCCCCTTGTGTGCACCTCATAGCACTTCAAGGTCCAAATCACAGATAAGATTCTGGGACTTCCACACACAAGCACCAAGGAAAAAGCAGGTTTCAGATACAGACTGAATGCACATGAGCACACAGCTTAAAATGTTATTTTAAGGCCAAAAAAAAAAAAGTTAAAAAAATTAAGTTTTCTCCAAGCAAAAAAACTGTTCAGCATTCAATTATAGATTTCAAAAAATAATTTAGATTTATATGCTCAGTTAAAAAAACATCTGCTTGAAAAGCACACTAAATAGCAGTCAATGGTACAAGTAGTAACAAGGCAGAACCAGAATGATGCTTAGAAGAGAGAGTCCAGCCTTACACAGACACTGAATTTGGAAGAAAAACTTTAAGAGAGTGTTGGGGGGAAGTCTGAGAAATTTCCATTTGTAATGTTACCCCCCTAGACTTACTTTTAAAGATACATAATCCCTAAGAGGCTTAATTCAGACTCAAATCTGATCTCCCTTTCCTTCTCAAACAGTCTCCGCAACCTACATAGAAGCTTTCTGCTCTGGCTCCTGAGAAGGAATCCTCTCTCATTTTCAGAAGCACATATTTCACACTGCATTTCAGCCTGTGTTTCAAAACTCACCAGTGAGCCGGTGTCAGCAATCTGAGTGTTCAGTCTGACATGCTGTAAGGGAATCAAAATTTCCTTGTATCGAGTACCTGCCTCCCAATATTAGTTCTCTTCCCAAAAAAAAAAAAAAAGTAACTTTAAATACATCCCTCAGAGCACCATTCCAAACACTCCTGATGATCAGTCACTGATGTTTCCAGTCACAACAAAACTGGAATCAGTTTGTTCAGTTTACCTCTATAAAATGATTACAACAGTAAAACATCTGTGCTCCAGCAGATTCTACACCATTTTGAACACAACATTTCAGCAATGACATCACCTTTACATCTTCAAGATACTAACTGCATCTAGATTATAACACAAAGTAGCAAAATCAATTAATCAAATACGTCTACATAGGAAAATTTGTTTTCTATCACACGGGAAAGAGTACTTTTATATTTGTACAATAACCCTGATTACCGTAACTGACCAAGTGGCATCTTAACTATGCAGACAAAAGCAGCAGCAACAGAACTAATTCCAAGAAGCAGGGAGGAAAAAAAAGTTCTCTGAAGACCCCAAGGATTAAAATGCCTGGCCTCCAAGCTTTCTCTATGTTGACTGGTTTTTGCTGTGCTCTCCTTAACCATTTAAAAAATGAATGCTATCGTTATCCCACTGCCTGTAATGAAGTCTCCACTGGTATTCCAGTCTAGCAACATGAACACTCTCCTGGAGGAATACAGGGAGGAAGAAGTATGTGCTACACAGCTGCTTGTCCTAGAAAAATGGGTAGAAATAGCACTGCTGATGCATCATCATCTTGGCATCACCTGAGCTACAAGGAAGCTGGGAAAATGAAGTGTCAACTTCTGCTTTCAAGAAGCATTAACGTGGCTTTCATCTAGAAACCAACAGCTTCAGATCTTCCAGTCAAATTAGTTTAAGCTGCAAATACTTCCACTTCAGCTGCTTTTCCACAAACGAGTTAAAAATACAGCTTTTACTTAATGATGGCAAGGAATAATTCAACTGCATCTAAGCAGAAGGACTAACAAGTCAAAACTAGTTCATTTATAAATTGAAATGATGAAATAGTTTATGTATACCATCAGCTGTACAATCTTGCTCACCAAGCTACTTCTACAAAGCATACTTATTCTTAAGGCTATCAGGATAGGCTGGAGTAGGGGGAAGAAAATGAACCATTCAGACAGAAGTCTGCTGGCAAGGAAAAAAAGGCCCATGCATACAAATGCACTTAGGGTTTTATCAGCAGAGAAAATGCTGTTACATTAGTCATACCAGCAGCAAATAAGGTATTTCTCCTTCACCCTTTTATTTTTCATTTTGTCAAGGTTTGTCAATTTTTTTTTTTCTGGTAAGCGTAGGGAAAGACAACCTGCCCTCAGGTCCTCATTCCTTTCAAGCCAAAAATCCATCAACTCATAGTACACAGATGATTGCTTCGTTTGATACAACTTCCAAATCCCAAGAAACCTATTACTAAAATGGCTATAAAAACACAGAAAAAAAAAAGTGAAACTGAAAAACAGGTTCTTTTGGTGGTTTGAGGTTTTTCTGTTTAGGTTTGATTTTTGGTTTTGTTTTGTGGGTTTTTTTGGATTCTGAATTTGCAAGCAACAGTCCATAACCAGGTGCTATGAAGATCACTGGCCTTATATTTACCACTGTATCACAGCCTAAGTAGTAATATATTAGGCAAACCAGTTCCTAAAAAAAAAAAAAAAAAAAAAATTCCTATGCTGATTTATCCTCTTTATAGAAAGATTAAGTCAATTTCTTATAAATAAAAATGTATGGAAACAAAGCAATGCTTTAGGGCGGAGCATTGCATATTAAAGCTTTAACAGTTGAAAATGCAACGAATCATGAGCAATCTCTTAGTACAGCTTACAACCCTTTATCACTAGCCTGCAGCTTCAAACTGGAACATTAACAAATCTACGTAGTGCCTGGAGAAAGATCAGAGCTAGGTAAATGTAGGTCAACCAAGCCCATGAGTCAGTGCAACTCTGCCTGCCTACCATTTAAGCAATCAAAGGCTCAAACATAGAGTGTTTGATTGTACCTTGCCTATTTTTTTTTTTTCTTTCAATTCTGGTTTTCTTGGATGCTATTACAGAATTCTTAACGGCTGAAAAAAGTTGGGCTTTTTCCACACATTTTACATGAATTAATCTGTGGGGGATTTATTTGGCTATGGAAAGAAAAAAAATAATTTGTTCTCAAAAGCTCATTTTCTGACCAGAGGAAAAACCAGATCACCGGGTAGTAGGAAAGCACGAGTTGGTGAAATTTCAGCTGCGTTACTGGAAGGGCAGGTTTAATGAACAAATGGCCCTGACAGCCTGACACTATCATGGGGGCACAATGTGGATCAGAACAGTTTATCCTGAAGACTGTAATTCAAATATTCAGCAGCTCAGGTCATGCTCTTGCATTATTATTTATTTTCACCAATTACATAACGTACTTCAAAGAATAGCAACAAAATGAAAAGTAACCATACAAAAACCCAACAGTACCTTACACCCAAACAAATTTTGTTTATATACTCTCTTGACTTTATTCCCGAAAATGAAGTGTTTGTTGGCATTCTTTTTCAAACAAACAGCAGCTGCTACAAAGTGCAACCAGCCCAAGGAAGCTGTCTTTAAAGTGCCGACTGGGGGGGATAGAGTGGAAGAATAAAAAAGAACCCTTCACCTTACAGACACCATTGCATTTATGTCTACAGCACAAATCTTCCCCACTACAGAAAGTCTTATCTTCTGGTTTTCAAAGCAGGACTGTCCCAGACAAAAAACCTCTGCTGTTTCACATTTAAAGCTTTCCCCAATTGGTATTTTACTACTTTTCCACAAAACAAAATGAAAAACAACCCACAGAGCATGCCCAAAAGCAGCCACGATTTTGTTTTGTACATATTAATAGTATAAAGAGGGCAATGCAGCTGTATCACTTACACATGATTATAAAGCAATGGCCCAGTGTATCTACATTTTATATTCCTTTTAATTTGTATCCTTTGAGAGAGCCTTGGGTATTCTCACTAAGAAAGTCTCTTCCTTGTGCCTTCCACTGGAACCCAGGGTAAGAACACAGGTTCATGAGTTATACAACAAGAGCTGAAGTGAAGAGCAGTCATTCTGGGACTACAGCAGGAATACCTGCAAAGTGCACTCCAGAGAGCAAGCAAGAAGGAAGATGCAACTGAATTGCCAGGGCTGATTACATCAAATCTTAGCTCTTTGGAGAGCAAGAGATGGAATTTCTGACACCTCTACAAGCCACAGAACATCTGCCAATGATTCAGAGAAGTAACATTTTCCAATCTATTTTCTTGCAATGTTAAAATAAAAGCCAAACAAAAATACTTTCCTATTAAATTCCTCAAGGAGGCAGTCCTTGCAAATATCAAAATAACAACAAATGCTTCCAAATAGGTAGATAGGTCCTTCCTCAGTTTTGGATTCAAGAACAGTGGTTGGTAAATCACCAGTTTCTAAGCCTCTAACTTCACACCCTCGAAGAGTTTGAAAACACCAGGTTCAAGCTGGTTGCTCATACCTAAGCAAACACATTTACTTCAAGTTCTATTTGCAACGAACCAGTAACTGAGTCTAATGTGCAAACTGAAACTCTTCCTATAATGAAGAGCAAAAATAATTAAGACCGGAATTACTGAGATTTACTACAGCATAATAAACACTGAGAAGTTGAAACATGAAGTTACTCAAGAACACAGCCAGTTGAACTACTATTTTTTATAGGTGGGGCAGGCAAAACAATCTTTTACTAATTTTATCTAATACTTCCCAGAGAAACGTTGGTGTTAGCCATTTTTTTTTTCCCTCCACCAGGCAAAAATCATTAGGGCTGCAACCTTTTGTGCCAGATACCCACAGCAGAACAAACTTCTAAGAACGTGGTAGTAACATCAGTTTTTCATCTGGAGAACACTGCTTTGGCTATGTAACTAGCAAAGTGTCTTTGAACACCTCGCCACAGTCCATCCAAATTCCAGTCACACATAAATCAGCATTTTTCCAAGCTTTACAAATTCTTTATTTAGCAGGTATTGTAGCCACTAAGATTTTTGAGGGATTGTTTTCAATGAGCTTCTCTCAATTCCTGCAGGTGAAAGAAAAGCACACGCACATCTTTTCTACCATTCACATAGTTCATAGTTTTGAGGAGCCAGCACATTCCTACCCCAGCCAGGCAGGATGCTCTGGGCTACCAGAACAATGAGAGGCTTTCCCTGTAATGGCTTCCAGCTAGCAAGCCTCAGAGGTGGCTTGAAAATGTGCTGGCAGAGGAAAGCCTTCCTTAGTCTGTGCTTACTCTACCTGCATTTACCTCACAGGCGACTTTTATCCTTCAAATCCAGGATTTAAAAAAGTAAAACTAATACATCTGGATTTGGATGAGTAAAAAAAAAAAAAAAAAAAAGGAGAGGTAGAGCTCTGAAGAAAAAGTGCAACAGGACCCTGAGTTATAAGAAATTAAACAAGTTTTGACTCTAAGCGCATTTTTAAGTGGTTCAAGAAGGAGATAACAATTGGCTTGATGAGGCCAAAGATGAGGAACAAGAGTTAGATGAAGAGATGAAACAGGATATCTGAAGTCATTGGTAAAGACAGCACAGAAAAAAAAAAAAAAGATAAAAATATAAAAAAGTGGAAGGACCTGATCTGTGCCTGCCAGACCACCCTCCAAAAACTGAATTATCACCCAAACTTCTGGAATCTCATAATCTTCCTACTGTTAGTCAGAAGTATCTTTAATTCATTTACAGTGATATGTATCAGCTCCTTTAATAATACTCCCTTTCTCATTAATTGCTCCACATGCTTGAACAGCAGACGTCCTTTCCACGTTCGTAAAGGTGCTAACCTTGCGGATAAAGCATGAGAGACTCGGGATGGCACCCTATTATTTAAGGTAAGTAAATTACACTAAAAAATATGCTTCTAAAATTAAGTAATCAAAAGCAAAGCTGTGCAAAAATTAAGACCACTTGTATCTTCATTTGATTACCCCTACTTTGTGTAGTTTGAGTAGCTTCTTTGCATATATCCACTACTCAGAGGACCAGTACCTCACAGGATTAATACCCATCCCAGCAGACAATTCCACTGGGCAGTGAGGAGACCACTCTTCTAGTTTGTCAAGCAAGCTGAAAAATACACTAGAGGATAAAGAAAAGCAGGAAAAAGAATTGATACTGTGAATATCTACAGCTAAATTTTGTGGAAAACTAAAACCTCTCCCTAACAGCACCGTGGACAGACAAGTGACCCACAGAGTGCTTTTCACAAGCAATTACTCAGGGCAGGATTTAAAGTGGCTAAGATTAGGTGAGGTAAAAATTAACTATCTGGACTCCATCCTGACAAGGAGTACAGATTAGCACCTTCAGAAGGCAGTTGAGCCCACCTACCCAGGACTGATAGATCTATTCTGAGGGCTAACTTCACAACTCAACCCCAAATTTCAGAAGTGTTGAATGCTCTAGAACTACAGCTGAGGAAGATTTAGCCTACAAAGTTTAGTATTAATCTCAATGCGGTGCAAAGTCCTATCAAAACCACATCAGCCACTGAGAATAAAAAAAAATTAAAAAGACAGTGCAAAAGGTAACTGTACCCAGAGCTTGTACAGGGCTAACCACCCTGGCAAGGCACCACATATTAAACAGTGACAGTGAGAAATCACTGTATGATCACTAGAAACGAAGCACCAACTCCTCCATTCACCAAGGCCACAGAGGTTTACTCGTTTTTGCTTGTTGCTGGATTCACAATCCCATCTCTTCTCCTGTGCCAGTTATGGCAAATGTTGAATGATCAGTAAGATGATTATACTCAGAGAGAAAATGGTTCACATAAGTTTTTTGGGGTTTTCGGGTTTGGGGTTTTTTTGCACGCTGGGAGAGGGAAGGTTAAGGAAGATGAGGAACCAGAGTAAAGCAAAACTTGCAAGTGGCCAGATGCAAGAAGGAATCGAGACTTTCCCCTTTATCAGGTGTGACCTGACAAAAATGGGTTATATTTTTAGAGAGAAACAGACAAAAATAACCCAGGTGAGTTGTGAAAAACACAATGATTGGTAAACAACCCAAGGGGTTCACAGAAATGAAACACATCTACCACCACATAATAGGCACCACTATTTTAACCTAACTACTGAGCTTTGAGAGTAATTCTACAGAGGTTCTTCCTCTGTTTTCTCTCAAGTCCCTTCCACTGCTTCCCCACATGACACACCTATATGCTGTATGTCCTCCTGGCACACAGAAGCTGAGGGAGGACACCAGCCACTGTTTAGATTCTCAATGTATAAATACACAGCCGTCCAGCTCCTCTACCAGCCTGACATGTCCTAAGTGGCAGGTGGAAACCTGAGAGGATCTGGCACTGCCCTGACAGCAGCTTTGTATTTTGAAGTGGTAGGCAAGTTCAAATGAAAACTGGGACACCACACGTATGCCAGCTCCTCCCGAGATAGTTCTAGAGCTTAAGTATCTGCAACACAATGTTAACAGCTACCTTGCATCTACTAAAAGAAATACAGAGATTAATACATTCCTGCAACTAAACCACAGATAGTCAGTATATTAAGCACCTATATTCTTTAATGGCCGCATTAAAAACTGGCTAGGAATATGGCACTAAGCTTACTGTATGATAACATGTAATTTACTGTATGATAATATATAATTTTAAGATTTTTTTCATGTCTTTCCTTATAGATCTTCTATTGGCATTCAGACTTCTTTCGCACATATGGAGGAGCAAAACACAGACAAAGTACTTAAACTATTTCCCAACATATTTTCCTGAAATCTCTTAATTTCTGAGGGAGGAGACTAAACCAGAGTATACTCTGACACACTATGACTGATGCAGCCCGCAACGCTCTGAGATCAGAGTACACAACCGACAGCTCAAGCACCCCCTCCATTCAGGCAGGAGTTGGGAGTCACCACTTCCTTGGCCTAGACATCCAGCCATCTACAAACAGGAATATCAATAATATCGATACACGAGCGGAGAGACAAACCCAATGCGGCACTGGCTCTTCAGTTTACTCACTGCAGGAACGGAAGCAGAAGCAGCTGCTGTCTGCCGTGTCCCTGCTCACATCCCTCACCTCCACGAGCACATCTGCAACTCCAGCACCTTCTGTCCTCTCCCTCAAACACCTACAGTATGAGGGAGCAAGAGTGTTTTCAGAGACTCCATATAAATACTAGCGAATTGCCATCTAATCCGCAACGCTGACAAGGTTGAGCAACAATTATGAAACCACACCCTCATATTTCTGCTTGTGTATTATGAATTTATAATGTTTTCCACTTTCAGAAAACACCAATTTAGGCAGCTTTTGAAAGAACATGCTTCTCATGTGGCTGTACAATGCCCCCTCTAGTCGCAAATCCAATAAAAAAATCTTGCAAATCACAAAAAACATTAAGTAAACACCCTTAGTCACTCACTCTATTGTTCAAAATGGCTCTTTTGCAACTAAGACTGAAAACACCAACTGAATGAAGTTTCAAATTAGTGATGTCTGCCATTATCAAATATTGCAACCTGTGGCTACTCAAACAAACACACTGGATGTGCTGGACACTCATTCTTGGAACTGACTTTCAAAGATAATAAACAGTTTTTCACTAATTATAAGCACTTTTGGTTTTTTAAGCAGTCATAAATAAATTTGAAGCACAAACTTTTATACAAAATTTGGTATGCAAACCAACAACTATAAAATACCTTAGCTTTTAACTAAGCCCTAAGATTTCTGGCTAGAAAAAAAAACAACACGAAGAAGTTAGACTAACTATGAAGTTAGAGAATTGTGAAAATACCATACGTGCACGTGTGATGTAGCTCAGCACACAAACAGGGCCACTCTGGGAATGAGGGATCCCACCAGTGCACTGGAAGTTCTGATTGTGGTGCCCACTATCACTAGCAGCAGCACAAATAAAAAGCAATAAAACGTGCTCGGCCGCCCTAACACATCCTTCCAGGGGTGAACACTGGCATGATCTCGGGGAAAACTCTATTTTAAGGATGCAATTCAACCAAAGCAGAAAACCATAAAGGCCTCTATGTGACAATCATGAATACTAAATGTAATACACATCCGTCACCTTTATCCTCCCCAATTAGGGGAATTCCCAGCTTTTGGCAACATCTGAAACACCACGTGCCAGCATCTGCTTTTTAGAGGCGTTCTGATTTTCAGTAATGACCGACCACCACAGTTCACTGCTGTGCTGGAACAAAAGGTAAAGGTCAAAAGACCGAGGACGCAAACCTGTTGACGCGAGCAAACTCAACAGCTTTATTTCTTCTGCTCTGAAGGATAACTGCTCCTCTTTCACACTTCCATGATTCTGCTGCACTTACATTTTCTGTTGCTTGCAATGCCAGGATGATAATTTTATGTATCTCATTCTTCCTTGCTATGAAAGCAGATTAAGAGCATAACCACTTTTTTCACTGTCTTAGCTTTTCTTAGGGAGCTTTAACGACCTGTGATTTGTGAAAGCTTATACTTCTTTTTAAGGGGCCGGGGCCTATGGTCATGACCTCTAACTGGGAAGATGAAAACACATATTGGGAATTGCCTGAATAAGTTGTCTTTGACTTTATTCCAACTTTGCATCAATAAACTATGGCGCTCCACAGAAATCTTTCAACAGTGGCAGCTTTGGTTTTGTATCCCAGAAGCAGCAGAGGAACAGAAAGTGAGGTTTCCTGTGCTCTAAGGCCATTGCAGCACTATTTCTTACTCTCTTTGGTAACAGCCAGCTATTATTAGAGACCGTGTGATTTAATGGATAGAATGATGTAGACTGGAACTTAGGAGAACTTGATTCTTCTTGCAATTCAGCTGTAACTTTTGCTGACAGTGACTTCTTTTGTCTCTGCTTTATTTCCCTCTCCTTTTATCATACCTACTCATACTTAAAATGACAAGACCATCCCTTATTATGCACTGGTATGGCATCATTTTTAACTAAATACCCTCTTAAGTAGAATTGTCCAAAAACATTATTTGAATACGAGTAATCTAGTTGTCTGCTGCTACTATTAAAGTAAGCAACTGATTTTTTTTTTCCATTTTCCTCTCCATCCTAACACAAGAAGAATCAAAGGGATTATCAATATCTTGCCTCTAACTCCCCTTTTTTTTCTGTCAGATCCACTTCTTTAACTCTGACTTTATAAAGAAGGTTAGCTTTCATTCATTTCCCTCTTTAAAATTTACACTCAAGACAGTTCAAACAAGAGCCATGTGTGACAGGAACTCTTGCTTCACCAGACAGCCAGGAGCAAAAATACCAGTGGTTTGATACCACGTACAGCATCTGAAGTCTTGGTACGTTCACACAATGCAAGTTTGCACATCTGAATTCATTCTTGTCACCCGATGCCGGGTTTTCGGGGTTTTCAATGCTAGTAACAGGTGATCTTCAACCAACTTAAAATACGTATGTGTATTTTTGCAATATAGGCTAAAGAGCAAATTAAATACGTGTTCCCACTGAGATGCATATGTGCATATAGCAGAGCTGTGAAGCGCTCATGAAAAATAAGAACATTACCTCAACATTACAAGAATCACTACTACACTACCTCCAAAGGAATCCCACTACAACGAGACAACATTTTCACGACAAAAGCCTTCATTTCTCTGAATGAATGATAGACAACTTCTGTATTTTAAGTCACACTGGTAAATCCATTGCCAGCCTGCAACATTCATGGGGGAAAATGAGGCAGGAAACATGTGAATCACTACAGCAGGCTCTAAATAGTGTATGAAAAGCCATGCCCGCTGCACTGAGGGAATACAGGACTGCAGTTTCTGCTAGTATGTTCAGTTTGGTTCACACAAAACAGAAAGAAATCTTTCATACACTTGAGGAAAGCCTACTTTCTTACCAACATGGTTCTTAAAATGCATCTTTTCACACAACTTTCAGAGGTATGTTCCTCTTTACAGTTTCGTACAGATAGGGCATTTTTCTCTTCCACCCCAGGGCTGAACTCAAACCAGGGGCTTTACTCTTTTAACAAAGTAAAAAGTTACAGAACCCTTAAGTGATTTTTCAGTTTGTGTTAACATTACATTCTATGGAAGCTGATCCATATCCCTTTCTTTCTTACTATAAATCCAATGCAAACAACATACAATGCTTCTTTTAAAACTTCCATACATGACATGAATTCACATGCAATAATACTACAAGCAGCAGAATTCCCAAAAGCACTCTTGCACAATTCTTTCAGTTTTGTATGGCATGACCACTTGTGACTACTACAGGCCTTTCTTAGTTTTATGTTAAACACATGCTTTTCCATAAGGTCTATGATTTAAATAAGCCCTACACAAATACTTTGTTAGGGCTACTGTGATTTAAGCTACCTCCCGCCTGAGTGAAGGAAAACAGACCTTGTAGCACACACCAAAGATCACTAAATCTTATACTGTCAAGCAAGGAGGAAAAGATCTTACATGTATTTAAACTATCAAGAACATCTACAATTAAATTAGGTATTAAAAGTGTCAAATACAAAATTAAAAGGACTAATGTACTTCAAAGTTCTACTCTATTAGAGTGTTAATGAACATTTTAACATAAGCACTAATCTAAAAAAACCTTTAAGGTGTTTTAAAAATAATCAACACAGCACCCCATTACCAGAAACACTTAAAACACATAACCTTAAATGTGTATGTTACAATTTCATACCACAAAAACAGAGTTTAAAACATATAAAAAGATCAGACTGCTCCATTATGGAGTGTTCGTGTGTGTGTGTATATATATACATATGCACACACACACATGGAGACACACACACACTTTTTTTCCCACCATGAAGCATAACCCTTTGTTCCATAATCCCCAGTTGTATGTTTAATGATAAGACACTTCCATCAAAAAAGAAAAACCGCAGTTCTAGCATGTTTAATTCTTTGGAAAGGAACATCTACATTGCTGAAATGGCATTAGAGTGACAAATGACTATAATCCAATGGCCCAAGGCCAGCAACTTCTATTACAACAGATTTGGCTGTTTTGTACGACACAGCACGTTGCGTGTATATCGCTAAACAGAAACGAGACTGCTCAGTTTACCTATAAACAAAACCCCACTTAATTTCACAACTATTTTAACAGCTCCATGAATGGAAAAAGCAGTGTCTACGCAACTGCCTACAAAAACTGGATTTATTAATAGGTAAATGGCTGGATCCCTTCTAAAAAAGGGATCTCCAAATCAGTGCTCTAGTCTAGAATGCACAGAATAAATAGCAGTGATTCACAAAACCTGTGGGTTTTCTTCTATCATTTGCATGCTGCCATGCAGTTCCAAATTTAAGTTCTATGTCAGTTTTCCCAGACTTCCTTTTTTTAAGTTAGCCAACCCACATTCACCCACTGTACTCTGTGGGGATTCACCATTCACATTTTAGAAAGGCAAATGATACTTTCTAGCTACCTAAACTTACGGCTTCAGCTGTGGCCTGGAATCCTGAGACCACGGAAGCCTAGAATGACTACTCATAACTCACTCCACAGGCCAAAGCAAAAACGAGGAACCCAGGCCCATCTGAGCAATGAAAGCTGCACTCAAAAACCCAAAAGGAGACCAATCCAGCTTCTTTACTCTTTTAAAATGTAGAACAGCAATTGAGTGGGACAGGGCGAAGCAGGAACTACAAGATGATGCATTCAAACAGCTTTCTCCAAACCCACCCCCTGGCAGCCCTTGCTTACAGCCACCTTTCATTTTGTATTGAGTGCCCCTTCCCCCCCCCCCTTTCTGCAAGCTTCAGGACCCTAACAGGCAGAATCCACACTACACTCTCTTCTTTTGGCCTGTAAGGACACTGCAACGTTAGACATACAAATGTAAGCAAGTATCCAGCAAGATGTTTCCACAAGAAACTCATCCACCAGCATAACAACCATTTTTTAAAGATTCTTTTTGAGAAGGATCAATTTGATTCCTTATCAAAGTCACCTGCAAACATCAGGCAATACACTGCAAAGACAGCGCAGAACAAATGCTTACAGACTGCTAATTTCTTTTTTTTTTTTTTTTTTCCCCTTCCAGAAACAGCACTGGCTTAAGGGAACATCAAACTACACCCTGCCAGGAAGCAACGCTCCAAGGCAGCCGTGGAAGAGGCAGTTTGCAGTGCAGTGTTTCAGGGAGTCAAGTTGCATGCAGTGTTCCGAGTTCCAGTTATACTGGTTGCCAGGCCAGACACAGGCTCGGGTGAGGATGAGCAGCTTATAAGCTTGTTCAGCTTTTTCTGAACACAAAGTCCACTGGTTTTCACTGCAGCTGGGTTTGGGGGGCAATACAGTATATTTAAAATGGCACTGAGTTCATTTGACACCACAGGAATGGCCAAAGAACAAAACAAGCATAAATGATTCATTCTGCTATGGTATCCTTTCTTCTGCTTAACTTGTTTTCACAAGATTTATAAATGATGCGTTTGTATTAATTCTATGAAAAACAATAGGAAAAGCAGCTAAAACAACTGTTTATATAGTTCCTACAGAGTATTACTCTTTCCAAACAGGGAAATAGTTTTTAATATGTCTTTTTTAAGCAGATTTTTAGATGACCTTGATGACAAATGGTTTCAACTATACCCAGTGCTAAATCAGCTGAACAATTGTACTGTCATACAAAACCTGCAAGGATAGAAATTTACTTCTAGCTCACCTTAATAAAAAAAAGCAATAAAAAAATAATCTTGACAGTTTTGAATATATTCGGAACACACCCAGAAAACTGACTGCAACACTTAGTCTCATTAAATTATTATGAAATAATGACCCAAAATACAGAGGTATAAATGACCAAGAGTATCTAAAATGTGTTCCCATACACTCGTGTGCTCGCTGATTAGCTGGCCATCCAAAATTAATGCCCTTCTGAAAACAGACAATAGGGTCACGTACAGTGATTCAGTCATAACAATGTGAAAACTGACTGATGAAATATTTCTGCCCACTATTACATGAATCCATTAATTGGCAGGAATCTGATTACGCATTTCAGCTATGAGAAGAGCACGATTTTCTTCAGACTTTTATTCCCCCTCTGTGACCAAAAAAATGTCTCGATTAGGGTACACTCGAATTACAGTCACATGGAAAAACGCAGCACTTCTGCCTGCGACTGCATTATGATACGAACACTCTGGCTAAATAATGTTATTTAGTCTTGTGCTCAGAACAGCCAAATTTCATCAAAACTCTCTCAATTTTCTGCTGATCTGCAACAGTACCATCTTAAAAAGGAAACACCTACACGTAGAACTGCATGCCTGAAGTCATGTTCGGCTCTCCATCAAAAAAAGTCCAAAAGATTGTTATCTTCAGCATTTTAGCTCTGTGCTGCTCTAGAATATGTACTGACATCAATCCTAGGCAGTACTGAAATAAACTAAACAGGGAAAAAAAAACAACACAAAACACAACATAGGCTGTGTTTAATGACACGAATAAAGCATTAACTGTAAGATAACTCGCAGATTTGCTCCCCAGTTTGACATAAATTTAAGCAGCAATCTTCACGAGACCTAAATATCTACCTTTACCTACAGAGGGGGTCAATTTAAAACAGTCTACGTACAAGTTACTACTAGAGACGAATTTACAGTCTAGCTTTAATTACAGCTATGCAGCACTTCACCATAATCTAAAGCACCAGCTGCACTTTCTTCTGTTTCAAGGAACACCAACTTAATGAAGTGCAGACACAAAAACGTCCTTAATTCTTCTAAATCAAGAAAAAAAAAAAAAAAAAAAGCTGAAATGTAAAACCCAGTCTTATCAAACTGCCCACACACACTGCTGACTAGCGCTGAGGGGAGGGGAAAAAGCAGTGAGTAGAACAGCTTCTGAGCTGGACACTGAATCCTCTTGATAGCTGTGCATTCTATCATTCATTAGGCCGGTAAAAAAATGCCCAAGATTAAGGGAGTTTCCTCCACTCTGAAAGTAAAGTTGAAGGATATGGACACTCATGTGAACAAAATCATGTCTCTCTCAAATATAACTAAATCAAGCTAGACAAGAAAAGACACAATAGTTTTCACCAATTTCAGACTTTCTTTACAGAAAAATCATTGTCTTAAAATCACTGCTCACTAATGAAGCGCGTAACTTTATTAGACGAGTACGACAACTGCCCTTCAGAAAAAAAAATAATACAGAATTTAGCACAGAGCATCACCTTGTTTCAAAAGCTTAAATTTCAGGAAAGATCTTTTCCATCACGAAATGCATCTTTTTCTTAACCAAATTATATTTAACGCAATCAAAGTTTTCAAAACTTTATTATTTGATAAAAACAAAGTTGTATGAAGTCTCACAAATAATCACCTCAGAGCACCGCACACACTGCCTGATATTTCTGCTTTAAAGCTTTTTGGGAGAAAAACCTTACAGGGCAGAAATAGTGAAGTTAACCCATTCAATCATTTGCTCTATGCACACACTAAATTAGACCAGGAATTGAGCTTTTAACTTTAAGTGAAAAACCACCACGATTGCAGTATTGTCCTTTTTTTTTTATGGTAGGGGGTTTTTTTGTTGTTTTTGGGGGTTTTTTTTACACTCCGTGCACAAAATCTTTTGGCTGTTTTAGAACCTGCACACGCATCCCCATGCAGAGCAATCTTGCAACACTCAGCCCTTTGCACCCCAATGCGTTGAGGTTTATCGAGTGTTTGGGC
>JANIJG010012131.1:0-17082 GCA_024611175.1 Megaceryle torquata
ACCAAGACCCCCGGGGGGGGGGGGCGGGGCCGGGCCGCCCCGACGGGGCCCCCCCCCAAACCGGCCGGCGCCCGCCCCCCCCCCCCCCCCCCCCCCCCCCCCCCCCGCCCACGGAAAGGTAACGCGTGTCCATCCCCGCAGCGTGCAACCGCGCTCAGCTAGGCCCTAGGGGACCCCGGCCCTACCCAGCCCTACCCGGCCCTGGGGGACCCCAGCCCCGTCGCTGTCGCCGTCGCCGTCCCCCTCCCCCCGGCGAGGCCGCGCTTACCGGAGCCGCTCTCTGCCCTCAGCCCAGCGCCGCCTCAGCGCCTCTGCCCGGCCACCAACGGCAGCTCTCGCGAGAGCACCGCCCCTCCCGCCCCCTGGCGGTTTGGCGGAGTAGCTGCGGGGCCGGGCGGCAGTTGGCGCCGCCATGGCGGGGGCGGAGCGGCCGGCAGGGACTCCCCGCGGGCTCGGAGGCGGTGACACCCGGCAGCACGGCAGGGAGTGATGCTGTTCCGCGAATCGAACGAAACCCGTCAATCAGCGTATCAAAAGTTTCCGCCGGCAGGAGCTGCGGTCCGTGGAGAGCCCGGCTGCGGCAGGACTGCTCCCGGTCCCGCCCGGGGCCCGCCGCGGCGGCCTCCAGCCGGGGCTGGAAGGCGGTGGTGCTGGGGCAGACGCCGGGCTTGCCGCCCGCCCGAAGCTGGGCAACTCGTGGGGCATCCCAGCGGCCCGACGGAGTCACCCTGCGGCAGGCGGGTGTTAGCGGCCTTCGCCCCACGCCAAGTGGGCGGCCCGGCCCCGCCAGAGCCTCTCAGCCCGGAGGAGGCCTCGCAGTTCGTGGTGTGGGGAGTCCCTCCCCGGCTTCCCCTCGCCCATTTTCCCTGTCGTGGTGGGAGAGCTGCCGGGCAGGAGGCGGGGGCGCTGCCCGGCGGCCTCAGCCCTGCAGAGATCGTGGATCGCGGCTTCCTCAGAACGGCTCCAGCCGGCTGGTGTTGAAATCCACCTCCGACAGCCTGGTCTGCTTCATCTTCGGATAACACTCGGTCGCCTGTGACAAAACAAAGCAGAAAACCTAAGTGCCGAACATGTCAGGGCATGTGGCCACCAGTTTGGGTCTCTTTTTTTGTGCCCGTGGGCAAATGCCCAGTTTGCGTTGCTTGGGTTGGCTTCACACAGTGCTCTTTCTGGTTCTGTCTTTCCCCTGGTGTGAAGCACAGCAGAACGCTTCCTAAAAGCTGCCGTGACCACTTCCAGCTGGGACAACGATCCAGTTAGTGTTCCGCAGGGCAGCAAGAGCAGGCTGTGCTGCTGTGGCCGCCTGTGCTTTTAGCTCCACAAGACAAAGGGATCGCAGCCTTTCCAGAACCACCCAGCCAGCTCTTCCCCGAATGAGTGTTCCTGAAGGGCTGCCTTTTTTATAGGCGGTTGCACAGCATTTAAAGCGTACATTAATGGAGAAAAAGGGGCTTCAAATGGAAACCCAAGTAGCTGCGCAGCTCTGCATACATGTGGTTGGTGAGTCACTGTTTTCTACACACAGGAGCTCCTCTGGGCGCAGACCAAGGAGCCATTCGTTTGAACAGCATCTTACTCGTGGTTAGGGCTCATGGCTGCAGCCAGAGTACACGTAATTGAATACTGACAGAAGAGAAAGTAGAAGTCAGTTACCTAATCTCAGATGGGCTCTTACCCTAGGAACTTGCATTTCAGGTTTTGGCTTCCTCGTCTAAACATGTAGGAGAGAGAGAGTGCATTATGTAGTCCTTCTCTGTGCACTTGGATTTAAGAGAAAAAATAATACCAACCCTGTCTGACCTTGAAAACCAGCAGCGCTCATATACCCATTGTGCACTCCAGTCACCCAGCCGGGCTGTCCTGGGTACAGGAGCAGCTGCTTTGAGGCAGGCAGGCAGGCAGCGTGGAGGAAGCCGTTTGCTGTTACGTCTTCCATAGGCTTGACCAAGGCAATATCATCATCCAGGTGGTTTGAATGGTTTTTGTGGCACCACTCATGCTGGTAGATCTGCTGCCTGTGGTACATGCTCTGTGTGGATTCACTGTGGCTGAGGTTATGCTTTCCTAGGAGGATTATCCAGTTAGACACATCTTCTATCTTGCCCCTAAAGGAATTTCAGAGTAAGGAACCATATGCACATTTTTAATGTGCTCTTTCCTCCCACCACTGATGGCAGTTTACGCTGCTTCTCCCTCTGCTACACCCTTAGCCACACTAGATGTGCCTTTTTACCCAAAACTACATAGTAGATCAAAAGAAGAAATGAGCCTAAGCAAAGGACAAATTGGTATTCTGCTAAAATAGGGCCAAAGGGTTGGGTAGAGATGTGATTTGATTGAAAAATAAACAAGTTCTCCTCGTGTTCAAACAATACTAAAGATGGAGATTTATGTACTTGTGTTGTTCCTCAGTGCTGGATAAAACTCTATCAGTATTGACAGTAAACCTCCAACCAGTGTGTGAAGAGAAGCATTTTGGTTGCATAAAAGGGATCTGTACGTACATCTGAAATAGTTAACGAGGGTAGACATATGCAGCTCTTCCCTTGGGAAGTGTATGACACTGCATAAAGTGCTCCTGTACCCCAAATTCAGTACTGTTTCTTGCCACATGGGAATCACACACATAGTCCTGCAGCATAAAGCCCATCCTTCCTGACAAGCCACTGCTTGGCTTTGCCTTGATTTGACAAAAGCGCTTGATGACCCCCTTTCTACACTCAAAGATCTTCCTTGCTCAGCTGCAGTGTGAGAATAAAGGGCAGGCTGGGGTTTATCCCTTCACCCCCCCTTGAAACAGGAACCTCGATACAGAAGCAGAAGCTTTCCCTGCAGCTCTAAGGTACTGCCCTGCCCAACTGTACTACTCTGCACTGCCCCAACCACAGAGAACTTGAGGAATGTTCTCTGCTGCAATGATTTGGTAGCAAATTTTTATGGGGTTTATGAACATGTTCTTATGAGAATGTTTCTGGTTCCTGTTTCAACCATTCCTCTTTCAATAACTGCAGTAGTTTAGCTGAAGAGAATCAGTTGTGTTAATTTCTGTGTTGAACACCCCATAATGTCCCTGTTCTGCAACTCAGCCACACGGTTGATCAGCACATCGCTGCCTTTTAAAAGGGACCAAAAATAAATAAAATGCAGCCTACTGACAGCAGCGCAGCAAGCGTGGCGTGGCTGGAGGTGAAGCCAGGTGCCAAGGCAGAGTAACAAGCTTACGACGCCTCCTCTCAGAGACAGCAACAGTCCCAGAGCAGCGTATGAAATTATAGAAGAGTCATCACTGTACGCACCAGGGACATTCCTGCAGATCCTGGGGGAATCACCGGTTGCTTCAAGCTCTGCTGTTGGAAGCAGGCTCTTTTCTCTGTGCCTGCAGCCCTGGTGCGTGGTTCTCCCTCCGGCATATCCTCTCTGACAACTGTCCTTGGTCCCCTTCCAGGCAGGCTGCAACCTGGCACTCGGTCCCACAGCTGCGCACCAGATCCATTCCCAGCCTTTCCCCAGCGCTCATCCTGCCCGTGGCCGGAGGCCGACCTCGCAGCCACAAACCCTCCCCAGGAGCAGAGCGGGGCAGCAGTCAGTTTAATGCTTAAGTCGAAGTTTTTACACCCCTGCAGGGGATCTTCAAAGCTCCCTGCACTCCTTTTACTCACCCCGAATCTCTGCTGTTTGCGTCAAGCTACCTCAACGCCACAGATAAACGAAATATTTTTGAACTCCCACAGAAATGGGTTCATACATAGATTGTAAACAGATGTTTTCATAACCTTTTCCTGTACCCCATGTGACCTTTTTCCTTCCTCTGGTTTGATTCCTCATTTCTGCAATTCTTTTTAATTGCTGTCCATTTGTCCATCACACGCATAGTCTATCCCACTTCACACGAAACAGAACTCCAGACTACACCTAACTCCACATGCATCTCTCATTTACAGAGCCTCCCAGAAAGGTTTTCTGTCACTTCTCCAGGAAGTCTAACCAAAGGCAGAACTTCTGGAAGCAGTGGGCTGCAGTGAGAACCCAGCATTTGTGAATGAAGGTCCCACCCCACGTGAACAGCTTTCTTCCTTGTGGTGGTCCAAACCTACCCATGCAAAAAAACAGTGCAAGCTTTAACCAAAGAAGTGTCATCCCTGAGAAGAGGGGCAGAAAAAAAAGAGAACAGATTAGCTTGTGGTTAACAGAAATGATTTCTCTTGTGCAGTAGGGGTTACTAGCAACTGTAGAGGGAAATACTTTTATTTATTTATTAGCTCATCATGTATGCAGTGAAGGTATTAGAACTTAGAGGATCACAGAATTTCTGAGGCTGGAATAGACCTCCAAGATCATCAAGTCACTTGATCCTGCACAGTGTATTTCTCTAGGTTGTTTATTCCTACTCGTTACAGCAGGGTTGAGGAGATGAGCTTAAACTAGATGAGCTTAAACTAAACTAGGCGAGGTTATTATTAGTCATCTTTGGCTCCTGTGATGCTAGATAGGTGGGAAAGTGATATAGGAAAGAGCTGGCCTCTGGCACAGAGTAGGAGCCTCCAAATTTCATATCCCTAATAGAGAGGAGTACTTTATTTTATGTAAAGGTGTACAATAGCCCTATATTCCATTCTTTTTCTGTGAGAGAAATAACAAAAAAACCTTAAAAAGCACCTAACGAGGAGGGAAGGCACAGACCTGGTGACCCAAGGAGGCTGCTGGCCCCACCACACACACCTGTGTTTGAACACAAGGGGAGGGCCTCCAGGGATATGGAAACAGGGGGGATGTGTGTCCCTGCTTTCTGCAGCTCCAGGCAAAGTCTCGGCATCAGCACTCGGGCACAGCACCGAGGGCCTCACCCTGGGAGGGAGGCATGTAAACAGTGTATGATTTCAAACAGTTTCAATCAACCTAACCCCATTTTTAACAAAGCTTCAACCTACTTCAGAAAACTCATTCTGTTACATGGATTCAGCTTGTAGTGAAACAGCTGTATGATTTTGGTCACTAAACAGTGTCAGCTTTTACTCCCCCCAGCTATATTTATACACACATGTTCCAGTCAAAACTGGAACAGGAAAGGACTCTCAGTGCAGGAAAGGACTCTCAGTGCACAAGGGCTGTTTTATCTGACAACTATGCTGCTATGGCTCCAGGGATTGCTCTCAGTTAAGTGTAGAAGTGAGGTGTTGAACAACAGGCATCACGCAATCAAAAATCCCATCTCTTCTGTTTTCTCAGAACCTTTTGTCTCTCTTTTTTTCCGAGACCCTTTTTAAGGAAGATGCCACAGTAGCATGACACTAAATTAACCTCTAATTCTACTGTTAGGGTGAGATTGATGCTGAAAAAAAGCATTAAATTTAGCAAATGCAGATCACTATGAAAACAAGGAAGAAATCACAACATAACCTGTCACACCACCCGTTCAAATTAACGCATGGGCTTTTCTACAATTGGATTCTCCGAGGCAGCAGCTTTTGTAGGGTTTTCCAGACAATGCAGACACAAGACAGCATTGAATTTACCTACATGCAGGAATTTCAGCTCAGTCCCAATCTGAGGTGAAGCAGTTTGCACTACAACCAGCACCACAGGCATATTACTGCAACCACTGCAAAAAAACAATGATAGGACTTTTTATGCGCCTGTCATTACTGAGGGTGTTGTGTCTGGACCAGAAATGCCAGCTCCTGCCGTAGTTGTCAGGTCAGTATAGTGGAGCTTTAGCTACCCAAGCACTGGAAAGCATGAGCAAAGGGGTGTTTGGGCACGGTTCACTCAGCGAGGAGCTGTGACCCCATCTCTTTCATTGACCTCATTAATGTCTATAAATACGTAAAGGGCAGGTGTCGGGAGGATGGAGCCAGGCTCTTCTCAGTGACATCCAGTGACAGCACAAGGGGTAATGGGTACAAGCTGGAGCATTGGAGGTTTAGGGTAAATATAAGGAAAAACTTTTTCACAGTGAGGATGACAGAGCCTGGAACAGGCTGCCCAGGGGGGTTGTGGAGTCTCCTTCTCTGGAGAGATTCCAAACCCACCTGGATGAGTTCCTGTGTGACCTGCTCTAGGTGACCCTGCTTTAGCAGAGGGGTTGGACTCGATGATCTTTCGAGGTCCCTTCCAACCCCTAACGTTCTGTGATCCTGCAATTCTTTACAGTAAAAACCATCGGAGGTGAGCAGGGACAACAAAACGCAGGGGAGAGCAAGTGGGTCTGTACTATCAGGCTCTGCGCCAGGCGCCGTGTGCTGGGTGGAGCCGGAGATGTAATCCTCACCAGCCACAGTTTGCCAAAGCTCTTGACACAGATTTGTTATGTTACACTACCTTTAACACCCCGGCGGACAAAAATGTCTCCTTCATTCCACTGCTGAGCCACCTGTGACCCCACTGTTGCTAGAGTTTTCTTTGCTGCTCCCATGGGCGAGCAGGAGGTGTCTCGAAGGGGATGGAGGGCTGTAGAGTCATTTCCTTCCTTGTGTTTCCCTGCTTTGTTTTCTAAGCTTCCTTCACATGTCGTCTGAGTGATGTAGCCCGTAGTATATTGCAAGGCTGATAATAAGATAGATAACATCTGTTTAGGTCACATATTAGGTAGGATTAATCCTTCTAAAGACTTCCAAGCTAGAGCTTAGTACTCTGCTATCTGAACACTTTGGCCCTTTGTACATGTGATGGCTGTCAACTCAACAGCCAGCTTGACAAAGATGGAAGCGGGACATCCAAGGGAACGTGGCAAAGGATGCGCACTGCTCCCTTCATTGATGCAGACCCACAGTAAAACCCACAAGTGACCACGTTCTTAGTCATGTCAAAGAGCCCAGTGTATCCACAGAAAATGGATACAACTTGCAGAAGTGAAAAAGAAGCGGACTCATTTTTGTACCGCGTGGAATTTTTGATTGCAAGCTTCTTTTTCAGTGAGAAAAGGAACAAAATTCTCACTAACACATCACCCACAAAGCTTACCCATCTCTTCCCCTTTATAAACCACATGGCTCTGTACAGCTATCCCCTGTAGAAGGGCAGGGGAGTGGGACTCTAACATCGGCAGAAAGCACCATGGTTCCCTCCCTCAGCCGGCACGCGGTACTTGTGGACATCAGCAGCCCAGGGCTCTACGTGCAGGCTCACAGGCATTAGATTCTCCTTATTTGCAGAGGGTCAGCTGGATCTTGTGACCTGTGTAAATGACAAGGCTTTGGAAAGGAGCTCAACAGGCACGTGGTGTTCTTCATTTCAGATCCATAGTTCTGAGTGGAGGGAAAAGAAATAAAACTTAGAAATCAAAACTCACTTCACTTTAGAGTCCTAAAGGTCCTTGAAAGGGAAAGACACAAGTGAGCGATGCAGCAAGTCACACCAAATTATTTAACTGGTACTGTGGCAGCTGATTAGAATTATTTATTCCCAACCCATAAGCCCACATGCTGACTCTTTCTCTCTTGCCAATTAACAGTATTACTTAGCACTAATAGACTGCTTTCATTTTCAAGGGGCTTAAGAAGACAAATTAATGACCTCAACTTGTCTGAAAGGAACAGATGGTAATGAAGTATTAACATTGCAATTTCACAGTTTGAAAAGCTCCCAAGAGATGGGGCTACAGCAGTATCTGGAGGACACCTGGCCTCACTCCCTCTTTGGAGCTGGGGTTAGCTGGGTCTTATCTGTGCTGTGAGATTCTGCTTTATCCCAGCGACACCACACATTACTTTTCCTGAGCAAAGCTTCATGGTTTTTCTTATTCCATCTTTTACAGGGAGTAACATCCTTCCAGAACAACTCTTACCTCAGCATGTCTCCAGACAGGTCATTACTGCTTTGGATTTAAAAGACTAAATGTCTATCCAATAATGCAATTAGTCCAGCTTGCCATTATTTCTCACTAGCTATAAGCAGAGAAGTGATCAGGAAGAAATACATTCCCCCATCTGTACAGTAGTGATGCATTTTTTCTCTGAAACATCTTTGGTTACAGTCGGGAGCAGAACAGCTGATTGCACTTCCCTCCACACTTACTTCTGTCTTGGAGGACCCTGGGCACAGAGCAGGGTTGCTCCGCGGGGCCTTTTGGCTCAGCTGTACAACATACAATTTCTTAAGCTACATCTGGAAGGAGGATAAGCTTACTCTAGAGCAGAGATCCCTACTGCAAAACTTGTGTATGAAGGGTGAGAACGGTGGCCATCCTTAGCAGAACTAGCTCAGGACCCAGGCTGTAGTGACCAAAAGGTCTCATTCAGCAGCACGAGGCCAAAGGCAAGTGGTCTGCGACCACCACAGACTGAAACGGGTGAGAGCAAGCCCACAGCACCCCTGTCACAGGGCTGCCAGACAGAGAGCCCCTCAGCTGCACACCCCCCTCCCTGCTGCTGTCTCCCCATCAGCCCATGGGCAGCAGAAGTCGGGGAGGTTTGGTATGGGAGCACCTGTGCTGCTGGGCCCAGAGTGAGTTTGGTTAAGTGGCCCTCCCACCTGATCCCCAGCCATTAAACAACCTCTCACAAACACAACTCCAGAAAGCTGTTCCTCAGAACAAACTGATGTTTTCAGGAGGAGACCAAACAAATAAATACAATGATTTTAAAACCAACTGATACGACATTGACTAAGCAACTGTTTTGTTTTGCTTTAAATAGTTGACTTAACTTTGTAAAGTTTTTATTTAAAACATCGTAAGACAATCTTCTAGTTCAGTATTTAACCCCACAGTCAAAGATGATCTGAAAATACAATAGTGCAACGATAATAAGGTCAGTCAGTGTCGAATATCTGACAGGTTTTGGCCTCGTCTCCAGGAATGATAACAGTAAATACAGTGATGCATCTCCTTTGTTACTAAAGTGAGATAATTATTCAGAGTGAAATGATTTATTATAACTCTTTCTCAGAGCTATTTCATCAGCATACTGATATTAGTATCAATTCCCTTCAATCTGTGCTGAACCACTGACCTAAGCATCTCGGGCCATTAGCAATCCCACAGCCATCAATCCTTCTAGAGACAGTTAGTGCTTAGGGATGACATAACATATCCAAAACACTGCATTACCAGGTGGCTGTTCCCATATTTTAAGGGACACGGGGGCAAAAGGGTTAAGCTGCCAGTGTGCCAGCGCAGCCCTCACTGAGGATTTGTGCACAAGGCAGACCTGGGCCGATCAGCTGTAGATGGTACTTGAGCATTCAGGCTGGGGAGGAAAGGCAACAGGATGCAGTGCAAACTGGTTTTCAAATGGGCTCAAGAAAACAATACGCTTTGATTTCATCCTAGCTTGACAAGTGTCTGTGTTCAGTGTTGACCCACTCTGTTGTAAATCTAGTGTAAGTTTTCCTTCTACTTGATTTCTACTTAAAAGTAGAAGGTAATGGGTTTGGATTTTCCTAAGGCAGATCACATTGAAAGGCAGAGTTCTCACATTTACCAAAGCAACATCTGAACAGAACACTAACACGAAGAGTGCTTAATATACAAACTGACTCTGTTTAGGTTTGTTTTTTAAATTAACCCATATGCAAACTGAATCCAAATTCCCCCCCACACCTTTTTTTTTGAGGCATCCAAGTGAAAACTTTTTTATCCATGTAGCTAATACTCAGATGAGTGTTTGTTTTCCCAGATCATTAATAAACCTTGAATTTTAATCCTTTCCCAAAGCATATGAAATCCTCAAACACAAACACTCTTTTTGTTACCAACAGCAGCTCCAGTTAGTATCCTGAAGACTCACAACGCCTGTAATAAGTGAACATCTGGTTTTTTGATAAGCAAATCATTGGTGTCCTTTCCTCTTGCTTGCAATTTATTTTTCTCATCTAGGAATTATAATTATAATTTAGTACTGTACTAGCAAATCTGTACCAATGCATAAACCATAAGTAATTGACTCCAGAGCTGTGTGAAGTCTTAAGAGTTGTTCCAGCTTTTGTAGTATACAACAGCCATAGCACTCGAGGGACTTTGCCATATTGTTCCAGTCTCCGGCAAACTGACCGAGACAAGCGCAACACGCACGTTTAAAGAAAGAATGGGTAGTGTCACAGCAGCAAGTTTTCCTTTGAAACAAAAAATCTCCATCAAAAAATATTGCATGTTCCTAGTTTCCTGAAGAGATATTGACCAAAGGTCACATCATAGTCTCAGCTTCTTGGACAAACCTTTCACTTCAAACAGGCCCTGCACTGGGGCTGCATTGCAGTATCATTAAAGGTTTCTCACTGGAAAATTGTTTGGAGAGAAAAGAAATTGTTAAGCAGCCTGTATGTCCAAGGCACTTGGAACAAATAACCTTAGAGCTCTACTTTGGTGAAGACGCAAAGTCTCGCTACCAGCAGATGCTTGATGTCAGACCAGACAGGGAACAGAAGAAGAGCAGAGGTCACATGCAAACAGTCACCCGCAGGTTATGCAACAACAAAATCACCACTGTCCAGGATAGATGCACATAAAACCAACTCACTGGAAATGACTTTTAATATAAGCAAAACAAAACCGCTTATGGGTTGTAGGGTATGAGAGAGTGACAGACTAGTCTGGAGAGGGGTTTTTTCGTGTCTCTAAAACAAGCATTCAATAAGTAAAATTCACTTTACACGAGTCATCTTTGGTAATATTGTACATTTGTGTCAATCCCTTGGTAAACAGCAGTTCTGGATGTTTAGAGTGTAATTCATCATAACTACAAAATCATTTGGAAGTTGCAGGAGCATCCTCCAACCATACATCAGCTTGCAAAGGGAAGAGTTCAGCCTAGGAATACCGAAATGACTTCACAGAGTTACGGAGCAGAAGTTACAATTCTTTGTCATACAGTATTACACTAGTTTGTCATTTTGTCTACAGTTAAAGTGGGCTTGTAGTCAACATTATTATCAATTAACAAGCAAACCGGTTCCTCAAACAAATTTAAGGGAGTAGGATTGAAAGCTAAGAACTTTGATTAAAGTATCATTTTCTACCTTTGTTTCCTAACCCTAAAGTATTAAAATACTAGAGCGTGTAATCGTTATTTTAAAAAGATGCATCCTTTAGAAAAGAAGCTGCATTCCTTACAATCTGATTTTAAACTAACCTAGAATAAAACAGCAATACATCAAAACCAGTCAAAAGCATTCAGATGGCATAGGTAGAACCTTATGTCCCCTGTTACAGGGCCCAGCCAGGGGTTTTTCTTTGCTTTGATGTGTATTTGATGGCCACGGAACTTTTCCCACTTATCCTGAAGCCGATCGTCCTCACGCAGCGGGTTAACCCTTTAGAGTCAGCGTTTCTTTTCAGTTTAAAAGCAGCAGAGCTGTCCTATATCCCACAGCTGTGCTCACTCCACTGCAGTACTGGGACAGGCACAACAGCTAGGATATCTCAGAGAATGCATCATTGTTCTGAATGGCCTTTTTTTCCCCATTTTATCAGAAGATGTCTCCTCATTATTTTTCTCACCTGGCTTAGCAGGCTCTGCCTGGAATTGTTCTATTTGAATCTCAAGATGTTTTTGAATGGCTAACCCCAGGACTTCTGGATCCACAGATGCCCCATACACTTCCCATGTCATTCCTTCATCATCCCATCTCACTTCACGTACTGGAGATTTGGGGGCCTCCAAGTCTTGCTCCAGGTTCACCTCTGGGAACACATGTAAGTGGCCTTCTGCTGCAGTTGCTGGGCTTGTTGCCACAGATCTGCACTCCACGGTTGGAAGAGTTTGTACCTCAGCATCTCTACGCTCAAGAGGTGGTTTCAGTCCTTTGGTTAAATCATTCATAGAGGTCATAGTCCACATATCCTTAGTTGTCACAACCATGTCTGCACCTTGCTGGCTACTAAAGGCAACACAGGCAGCCTTTGTTTCCGGAGGAGCTCTGTCCTGCTGGGCACAGGGTTGAGCATGTTGCAGTTGTTCTCCAGGAATGCTACAGCACTTCAGGACTCTCTTGGCATCCAGGCCTGATTCACTTACTGAAGACACCAGTTTAGGATATGTCAGAATGTCTGAAGTAGAAAAGGAAGGAAAGCAGCCGGGTGCTGCCTGCTCTTTTCCCGACTCACTAACCGAGCACACCAACCGTGGAACAAGTTGTATAGATGGTATGGGCAAAGAATGGCAATAGGCAGGGATGGTGGCATCTACCTTCATGCAAGAGTCCTGCCTTGTATTACAGGGCCCTGCAGAATTGTTATGAAGTGTCATCACCATGGGGGAGTATGCAGAGTTTGGAATATTCCCATACGTCAGACCACCCTGAATAATCCCAGTGGCTTGACTAAACATTGTCCTGTTTGAGAAAACATTTCCAGGCATGTGGGGTCCTAGAACAGCAGCGTGAAATGTTCCAGGATCTGTATAAACAGTGGTGTTACGTGGAATACCACAGCTGTCAAAGCTGTTTGTGGGTACATTTTGGTCTCTAGGTAGAACTGGAAAATGAGTCACAAGGTTTTGATAGGGAGATGTATTTTCATTTGTTTCTGATCCATATCTCTGTGTTTGGAAAGACATTCTAGCCACTGGTGGACCATGTCTGCAGCTAGAAGAGCTGAGGCCGGACTGAGTAGCACTGGTTTCTATGCGAGTGATGTAAGTCGGCTGTTTGCAACTGCAAGTTAGGTCTGAGTGGCTTTTCTGAAGGGCAGTTTCTGGTTCTTCCAGTTTACACACAGTTTGCTGGTGGACAATGCAGGCTGAAGAAACATTCTCAACAGTGCTGCTCATTACACACGTCTTAGTGTCCCCCATCTCCTTGGTCGCTGAGGCCTGTTCAGCAATAAGAAAATGGTTTGTAGTCTTAGTTCTGCTCTGTGAATTGTCATTAGCTCTTGGATCACTTATGGTTTGGACCACTGATCCAAGTCCCATCATCCCAGGCTGTGAGAAGGACCATCCAGGACTCGGCAAACCCCTCTCATCACTCCTGCTTCCCAGGGTATGGCAAGTGGTGCTACTATGGCTTTTCTTCAGCTCCTGTTTGTTGCTTTGCCTTTCCTCTAAACTTGATTGCCTAGTACAGGCCAGATTTGAAGAGCTCTTCGATAAGAGGTGACTGTTGACATTCAAGAGACCATGGCAAGTAGACCTTGGTGAATCCTGGTAGGAATGAGCGTGGAGCCGATGGCCGTCAGCTGACATGGCAAAAAAAAACCCCAGGAGATCTGAAAGAAATGGTGGAGAAGAAAAAGAAGCAAATTAAGAAGAAAATACATGCATTGGAAGACTATAATCTCAACCTTCTGCCTGGGCTTCTTGCTTTTCACAGTTCATAAATGCTTTGAAAAAAACCACTGTGCTATGGTCTCTCAAACTGGCTAGTTTCCATTTTCAGTTTCAACAAAGGGTTCTCCCCTGAATTAGATTCAGGATTTATTGAAAGTCTGTTTGGGTTTTTTGTTGTCTGTTTCTTTCTTTTTCATCTCACAAACCATAGAAATTCTTCTTGGTTTCTATCTTTTAACAATAACAATCTCAACATCACCTAAATTTACTGGAGCCAGTTTTGGGACATACAGAAATCTCACATAACTTAAACAAAATCAGAAGTATTCTTAAAGAAGATAGCTTTTTGCCACAGCGTTCATCAAGCCAGTGATGTTAACTGTAATGTAAAAGAAAAAAAAAGTTCAGTTTTTAGTCTCTTGACATTGTGATTTCAGAAGTTATCCAATCACCACTGGAGCTTTCAAAGATTAACAAAACCTCAACAACAGAACAAGTTTTTATTGCTCCCATTTTTCCTCTACCCTCCCTAACAAGCCTCTCCAGATTTCATTTCTCAAGATGACCAGTATTTTAGACTGGTCCCAGAATCCACACAAGTTTACAGCAGACATGGACAAAACTGTTCTGACCTCCTGTGGCAGAGGAGATGGACATGACATGAAACCCAAGGAAATGAGCTCTGCTAGGCTTGTGTGGAGTCAATGCCAGTGTTCCCAGAACAAATAATATGCTGAGCAGCACAGGGCAAAGATAGTCAGCTGGCCCACGACAGGGTGAGAGAGCTTTCTAGCTTGTGCTTACCACTAACATGATACATGGTGGTAGCAAAGAGGGATCCAGTGAAAGGCTGGAGGTGAATCTCCCCTAGGAACCACTGAGCTGTATGGGAATTCTGCATCTCGGCACAGTCTGTTCAGGATGCATGCTTCAGTGCATGGTTTGAGCTTCTTGTGCCAATCACATTGGGAATCTACAGTTCACATTGGTTGCGGAAGGTTTATACTCACTGCTCCAGAGGCAGGTGAAAACAAAACAAAAAAAACTTTAACCAAAGTATTGCAGTTCTTCTGTGGTTTGTTTTTTTTTATTTTTTAGTGAACTCATTGGAAAACACTTGTTTCTACTGGTTGATATAGTAAATGTTCTTAACATTTATGTTAATATTTCCACATCTAAAAGAAGTTTTAATGGCAGATTTTGAATCTAACTGGATTTAGTGATCCTTTTTGTTGACTGAATCAGATCTTCTACTTATCAACTACATACATTCCCTTGGTGTCACAGAGTTCTTGCAACAGCTGTATAACAAAGTTATGTTAATATGCTTGTATATCTGTATCTATCTGCACACATATATCTAAACGTATCTCTTCCCTAAAAGAACCGATTCTGTCGAACAGCAAATTCTAGGGCATTTATTCATTGCTTCCAGGTCAAGTACTATAGGATATTTTGTTGTGCATAAGTATAGTGGAAGCTAGAAGTTCTCATTTTAGAGAACTTTCCCCTCAAATGTGCTCCAGATATTCTGCCTTCCTAGCAAGGCTCCTACAAAACCCTTCACTATTTTTTGTGAACTGTGTCACTGAAATAAAAAATAATGTGTGGGACAAGAAAGGTGGTGGACAAAAACACTCTGTAAACCTAACAGGAAAGGTCACCAAGTGTCCAGTGGCTGCAAAGGCTCACATTGAAACTGCTCAGTGAGAAGCTTTTAATATGTGATCCCTTTAGTATGATATTTACAGGCTCAGAGAATCATCTATTAACATAACTGATAAAGAGCACACCTTTTTGGTCCATCCACAAACCAAGAGCTCAGCTGCTGATCCAGACAGATATGAGTGCTTTAGCTTGTCGTTCGTTTTTTGTTGTTAGCTTTGGCAAGCTGATAGTTCAGGCTGCAAATTTGCCATTACCTGAAGTCCAGCTGTGTTGGCTGTTTTCCATAATGAAATTCAATTCAGCAAGACAACATAAAAAATAACAACATTTGCAATCACTTATTTGAGAAACTTCTCATTGTGGACCGTGCCTCATTGTGGACTTGCAATCGGTAGTAGTATCCTCTAGTATGAGGGTTTGCTCAAATTTGGACTGTATGCAGGAAAAAAAAAAAAAAGGGGCATTTTCCCCTCTTTCATATGTTCTTGTTCTGTTGGAAGTTAAACTCATTACAGACTCCACCTGCATCAAGCCTGCTCTGTATGCCACGCAGCCTCTCTGGCCTGTGGGACTCCACAGGCTGGTGGCATCTAAGGACAACACAAAAGCAACTTTTCTTCCAGGAATGGAATTCCAGACTCCTGGGCTAAAGGCACTGCTGAGTGAAGCCACAGCCGAAGTCAACCACTTCTTGCCAGGCTGGCCATCAATGTATTTCTGCAGGTTCTTAAAAAGCCCTCACAACATCTCACTCAACGCTTTGAAAAGCCACAAGAACTGGGAAAGCGATGGTTTTACAACACTTCAGTCAGCAACTCAAGCGTATTTACCCTGAAGCCACTTACACATATGGGTGTAGTCTGCCACACAGAGTTCAAAGGAGTCAATAGGATTAAACACCAGAGCACAGCTGTCTGCAAGGTGAAGCCCTTACATTTAATCTCTTTAAAAGATAACACCTGCAAAGGCTCTCACACACACTAGGATGAAACAACATTTGCCAAAGAAAATACTCAGTCACAAATACTGAGTCTCAGGTGAAAGGAAGCTTCAAAATTATCCTGTTACAGACGATACAAGGCCGTACAAACTTTGAAGAGCTCTTACAAAGCTTACAAGGTTCAAATATATATATACACACACAGAGCTGCCAAGACCTCTGCTTGCTTTATGTAGCAACGTGGCAAAAACCTCTGTGACTGAAAGTGATGCAGCTTGAGATTGATTCATCACCTGGATGTGAAGAAACACCTTCGGATGAATGTAACAGTCCAAATACATTGCCATCACCTCAGATGACATCCAGTGTGATGTTTGCAATGAAACCTTCAAAAATAACTCTGAAGACATTTATTTTTGCCCCTCCTACAGAGACTTCAATTGCAGCTGAAGTCGAGACCAAACATGGGGCAATGCTACATATATTACACGTGTACAGATACATATATAACATTATAACCAGCACCTATCAACAGCATGTGAGCTGCTTTGCTCAGACTGATCAGTGTTCCATGCCAGCACAATTGTGACAATTACCCTATGACTTTTGGACCTCAAAACCAATGGGAACAGTTATCAGCTAAGTGAAACAGTTTCTCACCTGATACTTTAGGACATAGTGAAGGATGAAGAAAAAAAGTAAAGGTAAAAAAGAAAACAAAGCCCCATTTGAGGGGCTATTCAGCTTCCTTTAGAATAATGCACTTTATGCGGAAATCCAAAGTTATGTTTCCCCAGGGAGCCTGAACATTTCCCCATATACAGGTCACATATTGCTTTCCCCCTCCTTTCCCTGCTCCTTTTGCCTGCTCTGGAAAGACCCATGAGCCTGTGCACAACCAGCACATTTTGTCCCCCGAGACAGACCTGTGCCCTTGCAGCCCTGCATGGAAAGGGATGGCTGCAGAGCAAATCAGCATCTGATAGATTGGGCCTTTCTTCACCTCTGCTGCAGCCAAACGTTGCCATAGCATATCACAGTAGCCTAAGTGAGCATGCAGGCGTGTGCCACAAACTACATCAGCTGGCTGATCCTGATGTTTCTGTTGGTTTGTTGAGTTTGTTTTTTTTTAAACTGGCTTAGCTCTCGCTACAACAGATCATCAATCCAGCCACACCAATCTATCTTCATAGAATCATAGAATGGCTTAGGCTGGAAGGGACCTTAGAGAGCATCTCATCCAACCTCCCCACCGTGGGCAGGGGCACCCCT
>JANIJG010012132.1:15744-43298 GCA_024611175.1 Megaceryle torquata
ATGTTCCACTCCCTTAATCATCTTTGTGGCTCTGTGCTGGATTCTCTCAAGCAATTCTATGTCCCTCTTGAACTGGGAGGCCCAGAACTGGACACAGTACTCCAGATGCAGCCTTACCAGTGCAAAGTAGAGGGGCAGGAGTACCTCTCTTGACCAAGAAGAGAGCTTGACCCTTGTGATCCCTCAGCTTTATACTGAATTTTATATATATGGGATGGAATATCTTGCTGGTCAGTGCAGGGTCACCTGTCCTGTCTGCTCCCCTCCACAGGTGCATCCTTTTACTTTCTGCACCCCTTAATGGTACACAAGATATAGCAATGAACTTGGTCTTGACAGGAGCGAGTATAAGCATACGAGTCCTTGGAAGTCACTATAACATCAAGTGTTATCACAGCTAGAAGCAGACACTGTGCAAAAATATGTTGTAAACTTCAGAAAGTGAAGTTAGAAGAGACTGAGCTGAAAAGTAAAATCACTGAACAAAATTAGTTCTATTGTAATGCAAACCAGGATACCTTCTAAATTAAAAAAAAAAAAAAAAAAAAAAAAGAAAGAAAGAAAAGTATTATTTATATATCTTTCAATTGATAAAATGTATATTTGTTTCCAGTGAAGAGAAAGCCTTGCCTTAGTAGCTAAATTTGCTGAAGCCTTAGGCCACAAACTGTGAACTATCACCTAGATATGTTAAGCTTTTGCCTAGTTAAGTACAAGAAGGCCCCAGAGCCAACTCATGATGAAAGATAAGGGAGCTACAATCACCAGCAGAAGCTGCAGCCTTAGAGGTAAGAAACGTCCCACCTAGAGACAATGTAAGAACACAGTGAAGAATAGGAAGATCCAGCTGCTGATAGAACTATAGGTCCATAATTTCCGTGAGAGCTAGAGAATTTAAATTTTAAGGGTATTATTGCCCAGGGATTTCTTTGTTCAGGGTCCCTTTTGGAGGCGCTCAGCTCAAGTTATATGACTATTAATAAAAAGTATTTTATAGAGGAATCCATCTTTTGACTTACAGATTCAGCAGAAACATAGAATTGAACCCTGTTGTGGTGGCTGGCATGCATAATTTCCATATTTGCCATAGACAACCAATCAGCCAATACAAATATTGTTTCTGAGGTGTATCTTTAAAGAGGGATTCAAGAGGAGTCCTAGATTTTGAACCTAGGAGTTATACCTGAGATTGGTTCTTGGGGTAAGTGCATTCTCCACTTTCTCTGGAAAACAAAACAAAACAAAACGAGACAATAAAGTCTCACTCTCCAAACATTGTATGATACAGCACTTTTTTTTTAACTCCCCCCTCAAATAAATGCAGCATTTCTGGAACATTCCCTACTGAATAAGAACATTTTTTTCTCTTACGGAGTCTTCACAGCTGTCACCTTGCATGGAAATAGAATAACAAGACAGCTGCAGGTTGGACTGGAGTAGGTGAATAAAGAGAAGGATGGAGGAAAAGATTAAAATCTGAATGTGATACTGAGAGGACTCCAAGAACAAAACTGTTAAAGCTGGGAAAAGACGTGATTGTCCTTGACAAATGCAGCTTGAAATGTCAAGTATTGAGCAGACAAAAAGATCTTTTATATTTCATGTTAGTGTAAATTAAGAATTGATTTTCCTTCACTTGTCTTTTCTAAGCATCTCTAACTATACTGTCTTTATCAGACGCTTTAAATAAACATTTTATTTGCATTTTACTATAACCTTGTAAGTTAAAGGTAGTTTCAAAAAAACTACGTAAGGTTTGCCTTACCAAAGTTGTGTTGATCCATATAACTAGGTCACTGCAGCATTTGCACACAGAGCCTGGCACTCCTACCAATTTCCACAAGGCGGCCAAAGGCTAACAAGGTGTACATCCACTAAAGCGTCATAAATCAATTTGAGAGCTAGTGTTATAGGGGTCAGAAGAGAAAGTGTCTTCAGTGATCAGTGATAACCAGAAAAAATCACTCACAACACTGTAAGTTAGTGGGGAATATTTCTGAAACAAAGGATCCCAAAGGAGAATGTAAAAAATAGAACACTATTTTGATAATGCTGCAAAACTTCAAATGGTTTCTGTTTCAAGGTCACAAAACAGGACCCTTACTGTAATTGTAATTTTTTATTGGTGCTGCTAGATAATACAGTTGACAATAGGGCATAAGAAAAAAAATACATATCAAAATAGATAAATCTCAATCTATGACAAATAGTAAAAGTATGCAGTCCATTTATGGTGTTGTATAGACCGAGTATATAGGGTTCAGTTATGCAGACTGTCACTGAGCAATAGAGGGGCTGACTATTTTATGTTTAGTCTTTGTAACAGCACATTTTATCAGGTTAAATCCTTGCGAAACAAAGAAATACAGGGAGATTGCTGCTTCAACAGAAAAAATTGGACATGATTTGATGAGGACTATTTGAATCAGAGGGTAGGGACAGACGGGTGAAGAAAGACAGTAATCAGGGAGCCTGCAGTAGGAAAGCAGAGCAGAAAAGATAGAGGAAATTTATATGCAAAGAGTGGAAAGTAATATTTTCAAAACAGAGAAGTACAATGGGAAGGACATACATTTTTTTTATTCTCTTTTTTTTTTTTTTTTTTTTTTTTTTTTTTTTGTCTTTCTCGTGCAGTAGTGCAGACTATTTTTATTAATCTTGTTTAACTTAAATCAAATATGAATTTAGACAGGAAGAATCACTGAGGTCTTTTCACAGATACTCTTCTAGAAAAAGAGATTAGAGAGTTATTTTAGGCTCTTGACTTTTTCTGTTTGTTCATCTGTGGGATTTTTTGATTATTTGTTTGATTGCTTTGATTCCATAGCTTTTAAATATTTTAGTCTCTAAATTAAGTGCTTTAGCATACAACATTTCTGATCATAAGCAAAAGGAAGCACTGCACTTATTCTGGAATTCCCAGAAGCCCAGGACCACTAGAGGAGAGTTGTAAAGGAGTTACCCAGGACATGGTTTCATTATGATATAACCTGTATATTTCTGTCATCCTCTTACAGTCCTTGATACCTGGGAAATAGAAGACTTCTGAAGTTCATTTCATGTGTATTGCTCTCAGCTGGATGAGAAGAACTTTAATTCATTTGTTTTTTTAAACCTGAGCCAAACTGAATAGTTTATTGATTCTGAAACTGCATATTCATCTTCCTGTGATCTGCAAGAGAATTTGAAAATGAGAGGAAAAATTTGCGACACAGTTTGATACTATTGTTTCCCCTTAAATATAGCTGCCTTTCCTGAGGATTGGCATCCTGATTGGCCTTTCCTGAGGATAACCAAATGCAATCCAAGTCAACCAAGTACATCATCAAAAGTGGAATGTGTCAGAAATAATACATGAATTAATGTTCTTGGTGTCTATGGTTTTCAGGGTTTTTTTTCTTGGAAAACAGTTGCCTATTACAGTATTTCTTCCATGATATCACTTGTAGAAAATTTATTAATTATATTTATGAGACATTGTTTAAAAGTCATGAAGGTGTTCAAAAGAACAGAAGGTCATCATGTTTGACTGGTATGTGAATAAGAGATAAAATAGTTGGTCATACCTCTATGAAAATAAGACATATTTTACAGTTAATTGACTGTTCTAAGAAGCTATATCCAAAGGCCTTAGATACTGCACAAGGATATCAGTATTAATATGTAAGCTTCTAGAATCTGTATTGGGTTTATGGGGCAAAGTTTTGGTAGCAAGGAGGTTGCAGACTTCTAAGAGAATACATTAGGAGCTGTCCACATGTCAGACAGACACAGTTCCAGATGGCTCCAAGGTGGACCCACCACTGGCCAAAGATGAAACAAACAGTGATACCAGTGATGCCTCTATGTTAACAATTTAAAGAAAGTAAAAAATTCTGTGCAGCAGCTCGCGAAAATGTGAGAGAAAAAACTATGTAAATAGCCAGAACAGAAAAAGAGGGGTAGGAGGTGCTCCAAGCACCGGAGAAGACATTATCCTGCAGTCCATGGCAAAGACCATAGTGATGCAAGTTGTCCTCCTGAAGCCCATGGAAGACCACAGAGGAGCAGATATCTGCCTGCACCCTGTGGAGGACCCTGCAGTATAGCAGGTGAATATGTCCTGAAGGAAGCTGCAGACCATGGAGAGCCCACATAGAAACAGGTTCCTAGCAGGAGCTAAGGCCCAATGGAGAGGAGCAAACACTAGAGCAGGTTTTCATGAAAGACCTGTAACCCACAGGGGAGCTACACTGAAACAGTCTGTTCCTCAAGGACTCTACCCTGTGGGAAGGATGCATGTTGAAGCAGTTCAAGAAGGGCTGTTTTCCATCAAAGGGATCTCATACTGGAGAAGAGGAAGAGTGTAAGGAGGGAGGAGTAGCAGATATGAAGCTTTATTAACTGACCACAGCTCCTATTCCCCATCCCCATGACACTTTGGAGGAGGAGGTAGAAGAGTTAGGAGAAAATTGAACTTGGAAAGAAGACAATTGTGAGGGAAAGGTGGTTTTGGATATGTTTGTTTTAACTAGAAAGGAATTAAAATAAATTGAGTCAAATCTTTTTTGCCCATTATGGTAACTGGTGAATGATCTCCCTGTTCTTATCTCAATATATGATCTTTTTCATTGTATTTTCTTTCTCTATTCTGTTGTAGAGGAGTGATAGAATGGCTTGGTGGGTGCCAAGTCACCAGCCAAGTTTAACACAACAAAGGATGACAAATATTTTCAAAACGCTTAAAAAGTTATTTGCCCTGCACAAAAAGGTGTCAATAGCCTTTTCACTTCCTGGTGAACACAGTTTTCTTTCTCAAAGGATATCATCAGTGCAATATAGTCCTAAATTCATGGAATTCTTCATGAGCTCATCTTTAGCTTCAATAAATTAATATTCATTCCATGTAATCCAATTTTCAGTACTACAAAACTTAAAATTATATGCTTTACACAATCATTTGAAAAGTTAAGAAGGACCAAGGTAAGATTATTTCAGAAGCACATGCATCAGTATTCAGACTGTGCTTTGTATTGAGACATATGAACATGGATTTAGGTGATTTCACTTTCATCCAGATGTTTCATATGTATACTGAATCATTGAATATAATTGATTTAATATTAAAAATACAATAAAATGCATAGCTTTTTAAATATTTCCCTGTCTGTTCTTTAACCACTTTGATTTAACATGCTAGGTGCTGCATAATAGCATAAATAATAATGAGGGCCAGGGGAAAGAGGGAAGAAATCAGGTCCCCCAAAGCAGAAAAGCCACAGGGCTTTTTACCATGTTGCCTCTCTCTTCCTAAACTGAAGTTTGGAACAGTTTATGCACATAAAAGAAATACCAAAAGAGCTAGAGTTTGTTTGCTTTTAGTATAAGATTACTCTAACACTGCTACCAATTTGAATGCTACTTAACAGCCTCCAAAAGATCTGCATTTTTATCCCAGTAGTGTTATCTCAGTCATTTAAGATTTTAGAGCATAAGCTAGGGATCAATAGGCTGTCTAGAAAAGAGAAAATTAATCTAGCAGAATATTTTAAGACTTGTTTTGATTCCCTATAGGAAGGGAAAAATACCCAAGAGAATGAAAATGCCTCTTTAATAGAAAATTTAAAAGATAGACAAAATGAAGTATAGGGATGAGGTGATTAAATTCTTTTTGTCTAAGTCAGGTACCTACATTTAAAACTCAGCATTGCAGAAAATGCTTTCTAAAGGAGAGACTCAGTGCAGGAAGGAAAATCCTGACAGACCTTTAAAATGTCAGGCACCATTTGAATTTCTTTAACTAGTGAATGGGTTCTGAGTCGTGAACACACTAGAAGAAGCACAAGTGTGGTTTCAACAAAATTTTCCTGTGTAATAAAAGGTTAAAATCATGACCATACATTTTCAATACCCCAAAATGTGACAAACTTTCTAGTTTTTGTTGACAATTTTTTTTTTTTAAACAAAGGTAAACCAGCTCTGTAAGGTAATGTTGCAGTCTGAATGTACTTCTATGAAACATAATGCCCATGAACAATTTTTCCAACAGCTGAATATAAAAATAAAAATAATAATAAATTGCTTTTATGAATTGAGAGGCTAAGAATTTGACCCTTACTCAATGCCAACCCACCACATCTCACTTCTATGCTGAGCCAGTCGTAGTTTGGAAAGATACATTAGCTGCATGGACTTTGAGAAGCTTAGGATGTGAACTCTACAAATCTTTCTATTTCTGTCTGTGTAAGTTTGTCCTTAAAATGGCACTGAAACACAACCTTTTCCATGATGAACTACAGCAACAAAGTTTAACTCATGCACAGGTGGTTTATGTTCCCACTTAATATAATTCCCATGACAGCCTGACCTCATAACTGTCCCTTTCCACCCCTTCACCTTGTTTTTTCCAGCCCTTTCATAGAAATGCTGACTTACTGACTTTCTTTTTCCTAGTGACATATATTACTTGCGTTTCAGTGAGTTCAAAACACTGTTTGCTGGGACTGGCAGTGTAGCTTTGTGCCCTGATTGGTCAGCCTAATAAAAGAAATATTTTATTTTTTAAATTTTTTTTTTTTTTTTTTTTTTTTTTTATTATTATTTAAAGGAACATTTTAATTTTGAGGCCTTCATCCTATGCAACATTTGTTTGAGATTATTTTGTTTTGAAGTTACTGATGAGGAAAGAGAGTGTGATATGGCAAAGACTGTTTAAGTCTTTTTTAAAAAAAGCCACAATCTAAGGAAAAGAACATTAGAACATAGTCAGAGAAAACTGCAGCTAGAGGCTATTATTTTCAAATTTCAAATACATTCCTCAGCCATATCTATGCCATTTTCTCAGCCCTTAATCCAGGGTTCAGATTTCTTAACTAAAGACTAGTCTCTCAATTACATTTCTATAAAACATAATACTTAAAGCATTTAGAAAGAAATTGAGACATTCAGACACTTTTTTCCCTTAGCCTAACCTACTTCAAGACCATGCGTCTTCCCTGATTTTCATAACCAATGGGTTAGAAACATTATGTCCCCTCCTTCTGTGTCCTTTCTTTTGGCATTTTTTGGTCTTACTAATATTTCTTGCCTGACAAAATTAAATAACTAAACACCCACAACTTTACATTCAGCCTGAGTAGTAGTAATTTCATGGTAAAAACATTCCTAGGACAGCAGAAGTTAAAGATTTTATTTCCTTTCATTTGGAAAGTGCATTGAACCCAGGAATCTTTGACAAAGGTAAAGACTCAAATCAGAGAGGTGTTCCTAGAGCATGACTAATATACACTGACAGGATCTGACTCTTTACAAACTATCACTTACTTTTAAGTGCCATGACCATCAGGCTGTAAGTTATTCATGTCTTTTGGAGTACTTCTCATTTTTCCTCTTGAAGCTATGTCACTACACAGGAAAGAATTCAAGATTTATGAGAATGCTGAAAGGTGAGCTACAGCTGGGACATCTACTTCAAAGAAGGGAACTCTGGGTTTTCTTGGGTTTTGTTCAGTTTATTTTGACAGAGAAACAATTTATTTGATAATAAATTAAAAAAAAAAAGGCTATATTTCATATCAACCAATTTGGACAGAGATTGAGAATTCTAAGTTTATTTGTTCTTTCAAGTTTCACAAATCTTCACAGTTTAAAAAGGGAGGCCCTTCAACTGGGAAACAGGCTCATGCAAGTTCGGTTTACCACTAGAGAATGAATATAGGAGAGAGAACTTGTAAACCAGAAATGGCTGAACTTCGAAGGATCAATATTCTCTTGTTTTCATATGTTGTAACCTACACTCTTCCACATTCAAGTGTCATGCTTGCTACCTTGATTCCTGATTCTCCCCAAAATAAAACCTCAGTTACATGTCTCATATTTCTTGCAAGATTTTCCTTTCTCTTCCCCATACTGTCTACTTTCCAAGACCCTCTAACATGGGGATAGATTTTTTCAAGCACCTACACTGACATCCTTGTAGATTTGGTGAAGCTTCATCACCTTCTTACATGTTACTAGATAGATGGGACTTTGCACTCCAAAGGATATTCACTCTTCTACTCCTGAAAACATTTAAACCTTCAGATTTAAATAGATAAGCTCTCACTTGCAGGCCATTGCCCAACCTGAGCATCCGCTATTAACTGGGAAAGAAATAAAAATGAGGTAGAGCATATGTAGTTTCCAGAGCATTCTTGAACTCTTCATGAGTTGAGACGATTTCACACAGACATGTGAGTAGGTTTTTGGAGATATTATTTTCCCACTATGGAAAAGGTTCAATTGAACACACTAGTGATATTCACCTATGCCATGTGTAAGACAAACCTTGGTGGTAGCCTAAGTACCTAAGCATCACTCTGAGTGATATGAAGCAGAGTTAACAGAGGGGCAGAAATCTTAAAGATGAGTAAGTTTCTTCAAGTTTCACAGAAATAAGTGGGAATTTAGTACTGGGATTGAGGTCTAATAGTTTTCAAGCTGTCACACAACAGCCTTCCTAAAGCTGTCATATTTCTCTGTGGGAAAAGCCATAATAAAATTCTGCAATTTACTGTACTGAATACAAATTTACTTTATTAAAATTAAATTATTTAATTGTGAAATGACAGAAATCTGTACAAACAAGGATTCCCTACAGTAAGTCCTCTGTAACTAGAGGAACACAGAGGATTGCATCCTGACCTATTAAGGAAGTGAATTAACTTGCACTTTCATTTTAGGTAATATCTTAGACTTTTACTTAGTCACATTTATATGTCTGTCTCTAATTTAAAATAACTACTTTTGTTTCTCTATATATTTTAAAACTGCTTTTATTATTTCAAGGTATTACAGATGTCACATTAAAATAACAGAAAGTTGATATTTAAGATCAGACCCTGTCCTCAGCATTTCCTAATGTCTAGTACTATGTCGTTGCACACTGAATGTGTCTTTAGTTGGTGCCTACATACTGATAGGCCTTTCTGAGGTACTCAGCATTTACACTGCACAGTTTGGGGAGCTTAGACATTTTAATCAAGTTTTGCTATCCCTAACTGGGGATTGACAATGCCTAAACTGCAGTACCTCACTCTTAGTCACCTTTTGTTAGACCTAGCTCAGGCTGTCTTAAATGAGTAATTCACAAACCAAAATACAAAAATCAAGGAAAGCACACTGAATTCAGAGAAGCTTTTATCCTGTAAAAAATAAAATTTGAAATTTAAAAAAACCCCCAAACAACTAAGTCTACAAGTCTGAGTTTCCCACTGATTTGCAGTTGAAAATCCCATGCGTTAATATTTAAATTGTTTTACCACATCAAAGTGGAATAAAATATAAATCATTACTATAATTTAGATGTGCATAGAAACTAAAGAAATAAAATTAAGATTTTTTAAATATTTCATATTGAAGAAAATTATTTTCTGAAGTGTATCCCTATTTTCTTCTCTTTCTATATTTTCTTCTCTTTCTATATTTTCTTCTCCAGATCTTTTCCATTCAAGGGTATTATGCTCTAGTGTGATATGTCCATGCAGTGGAGTCTGTTCATTATATTCTTCAGTTGATTATCCAGAAAAATATTGTAAACACTTTACCTAGATGTCTTAACCTTTTTCTGAAGTTACATATTTTGGATTTCTTGCCACCATGACAGATGAGTTATTAATATATTTTACAGTATCAACTATATGAATAACCAGGGAATTTCTGTGGTTAAGAGACTTGATACAGCATACAATAGGAACCCCAAGTTCATACTTCTTTTCCTCTATAAAAACAGACATTATTTCTTAATTATTCCAAAGAAAACATGAAAATAGTAACTTATTAACTAGTAATTAAATTATCTTTATTATTTTTCTGTCTACCATATTTTTGAGATCATGTCTATATTTCTTAGAAGAGATTTTATCAGTACTATCTGGGTGAATATTTCTAGTTAACTCTAATTAGATTTAGGCTTGTACAAGCAATCGAAATGGGGAAAGCCCACACTCCATAGAAATAAAAGTAATGTCAATGAAAAATTATTTCCTTATTGTTGTTTAATATATAACATTGAATAAATTATTTCATTATTATAAGAAAAACACTTATTGATAACATTAACGAGTAGATATAACAATAGCAAAAAAAAAAATTTCTATTCTTGTCTAATTTTAGTCTCTTAAGCATTATTGATAGGATTTTCTAGCCTCTATAGTCTTCACTCTACCTCTAAGCAACTCATCTGCAAAACCATTTTGGGATGCTGCCTTCTAATTATCTGGCTGTACTCCATAAAGCTAATCTTGAGCCTTTTGAAATTAGTTGTACACTCCTAGTAGACAGTATAGGAAAAAACAGCCCCATTAGCATCTGCTATCAGAATGAAAAAATAAATCTGGAACAGAGAAATGAGGTCCAAAGATGGAAGGGGATGCTGGGGAAGCAGCAGCACATTGGAGCCATAAGGGAAACTTAAGAAGATTAGTGTAAATAGCATGTGTATGCCTGGAGGCAGAAGATACTTTTTAAAGGTCACCCACAAAGAGATATTTCCAAAGGACTTGCAATTGTCAATATATTTTGGTCACTTGCATGCTGCTTTGAAGTCCACCTCCATTTTCTGAAATCACCAGGAAAAAAAAAAAAAAAGTCATACAAGTCTTTTCATACTTGTTTTAGAGATTTAAGAGAATCATGGTAAATAGCAAGTTTATACAATAGATTAACATAACAGTACAAATTAAGCTATTCAGTTGATATCCATTCTTCTCATAGTTAAAGTACATAACTGCTACAAACTGTCATATATCCTAGAATAATATTGGCCATAATGTCAAATTATTTAGATGTTCTTCATTGTTTATAAGAAATAAAAAAATAGCATAATTGAGAGATTAACTGTAATACATGACCAATACATTATTGTCTATGAATTCATTAGTATTAGGCTAAGGTGCCCAGTGTATGATTGTTCTATAGTTTAGCCTATGTATCTTAGTTAAATCACCTCACAAAAATTATTTGAAAGCTGAATCAGGTATGAAGTGTGTTATTTTAATCCACTCTGTGTCCCAGTAAAAAACTGAGGTTATGCACCACATTTCTGGAACTATCTCTTAAATTATTTTTCCCTAATAAATAAATAATAAAAAGGGTAAGATCCATTAAAAATTTACCTACATACTTTCTTTGGGAAATACCTATGACTCAACTCCATTGAAGATCTGCAGCCATGACAATCACGGGCTGCAATCCTTCAGCTTGGAGGATTAACTTTTCTCACTATTGTTTTAGCATTTATGCCATAGAATTAATGAAGTTCATACAGGAACGTTTTTGATTTAAAGTATCCTGCACCATGTTGATAAGTTTAATGGATAGCCCTGACCTTTAAATTATAACACACATTCAATGAATCAGCAGAATAATAGGTCATCTAGCAAACATGAGTTCTACCTCCATTATATAAAGAAGAAACATCTAAGAAACTCATATCTGATTGATGGTAAAATACTCAACACTATACAAATAAAACATTTGTTTATCCTATTAAAATGTCAAGCTTTATTAGCTTGAAGAGGTCACCAGCTAGAGCTTCACAGATATGCATGTTAATTTATTGTGATGCAAAGGGAAACAAGGGAATGTAACTAATATATTTTGACATAAATTTATAAAGTCTCAAGTAATTTCTCTTTTCAGGAGCATTAATAACTTAATGTAGTTAAATATTTAGTTTCCCTAGAAGTCCAATACCTATGAAAGGGTGAAGCCTGGCACAAAGAAGTCTGTCCTGTGGGCTCATTGAGTCAGTGTGTTGACCTAAAGGGAAGTTGGATAAAGGAAGCTTATATTACATGTACAAGTATGAAATGATAGAAATGATAAATGATTTTTTCCTCCCTTTTCTAAGTAATTTCTCATTAAGCACTCTCACCTCTTTTTCAGTGTTAATTACAATACCACCCAGAGAAAATCTTCTATTATATCAATACACTGCATTGACAAATAGGTGAAGGTGATTTTGTACTGAAACTTGTGGGTATGCAAAATGAGACTTTGTTCCTACAACAGCAAAAACAAAATAGTAAAAGGACATAGAAACAACTCTGAAATCTGAATTGTCCCTAGTCCTATTGCACAGAGGCGAGGGGAGCTGATGAACTTTCAGTAAGTGATCCCTGGAGAACAGTAAAATTTACTTTTATACCCTAGGATTAGGGTAAATTTTTAAGCAAAGAGTAAAAACATGTCAGAGAGAAAAAAAAAAAGGAAAGAAAAAAAAAAAAAGACTAACTAAAGTCCCATACAGTCATTCTTACTATAGCAAGGATAGTCTGACTTGCCCTTAGTGTTGAAAAACCTCATTCTACAACTTTGTACACTGGTTGCAGTATTAATGTTAAAAGATATAGTATTAAAACCTGCTGAAGTGAGCCTTGTTTCTGTCTGTAATTGGTTTTTTTTTGCCCAGTATATCTCAAAATAGAACAGTGGAATTGATTCCGAAAGGTTAAAGATTACAAAAGGATATTTAGCGATGACAATATCCATTTTTATCTCACTGATATATATTACAGATGACCAACATCCCAAAAATTTTAGCTGCAAAATTTAGGATTCTGGGATTCTGCTATGACATATAATCTCTCTGAAGATCATCTATGAAAAGCAAAGGTGGGTGTATAATCTTGACCATGTCAATTCTTTCCTATTCATACACAGAGGAAATACTGTTTTATTTGTCCCTAATACTACTGCAGAAACACTATACTATATCATCAGAAAAACAATGAATGTTTCTTTAACTTTTTACAGTGATTGTACAATAGTGGCTTTGAAAATTGGCTATCATCTTTAAATTAGAGAGAGATTCAAACTTCATCTTCAACCAAACCTTTCCAGATTTACCTGCATTTTGAATCTGAAGCGAAATAACACAGGAATTTGTTGATGTTCATGTCAGCAGCTGACACCTTTGATACATTTAATACTTTCTTGAAGTTAAATAAAACTATCTTACATCAGGTGAGGAGCTGAACTCTAAAATTTATGGAAGATAACAGAAAAAAATATTCTCAATATCTTTGCAGAAGCTATTTTTCAGATTAAAAATACTAAGATACAGATACTCAATACTTGATGCAATACCTGGAACTTCTACAGTGTTTTTAATTTCAGGTGCCTATCAAGAAGTAAATGTAGAATAAATCTTGTAACACAGCCAAGTTTGCAGTTCATGCAACCTACAAACTTTATAGATCACATCATCCTTCCAAGGTGGCAAGGGCATTATACATCATTACTTGCCTGTGCCTTATTGCTTGCTATTATTTTTAGAATGTGTAGAGTAATGTAGGCTTCAAATTTAACTTCAGTATGAACAGGTCTCTTACACCATGGTGATGAGAGGCATATAACTGTTGATAAATACATTTATGCCACACTTGTATTAAGTATACCTCACAAAATCAGAACATACTGTCAGTGTTACCATCCCTCTTCTGCTGACAAGGAAATGAAGTCACAAAGACATCTAACACATCCAAGGTCAATAACAAATCAAGAGAAACAGAGAGAGGTTAGCTGAAATGCACATTTTGGCCCCATCATTAGAACCAGATGGTGACACGTGATTCCTGCTTATATGATAAAGCTGAAGCCATGTTGCATCACAACTATTTTTCACCAGACTCCTGCTAACCTATTCAGACTGCAGCTGTGGCTACCTTGGGTGGTGGAGTAAAGCTTAGCTAGAAATCATGACAGCAATTGTAGAAGAACTGGCAAGCATTCTTAAGGGACTTCTAGGTGTATTTGGTAAAAAACTCTTCTTGCTTTTCTGTCAAGTAACTAGAGCCATAATGTCAGAATAAGGGACAAATTATCCTCTACAAGTAAGAATACAATTTCTCTAGTGTTATATACTGATCATGATTTAATTCTCCATTTCAAATGAATCTTCTATATACAGAATTTAAAAACTTCTTTTTTTTAAAGTTATTTTTATAGTAGCAGTTTCTGCTTAGATAGGTGTCATTTGTAAACTTTTGTTTTCCTTAGTCTGTCTATGTCCTTGAATTGCCTGATATTAATAGACATAATTTAGTACTACTGGTACAGCTTTGGTCTTGAAAGCCAGTAAGTGTCTTTTGAAACTTTTTTGTCTCAGTTTTCAATGGCAACTTCTCTCCTCACAGCTCTCAATTGCATGTCCCCCAAGACAGGGACCAGCGAGACAAAGTCACTCCCACAGTCATTGAGGACAAGGTTCATGAATACCTGAAGAACCTTAACATACACAAGTCCATGGGACCCAGTGAGGTGCATCCCAGACTACTGAAAGAATTGGCTGATGCAGTTGCAAAGCAACTGTCCATAATATTCAAAAAGTCATGACAGTCAGGTGAGGTCCCTAGTGACAGGAAGAAAGGAAACATCACACCCATTTTTAAAAAGGGTAGGAAGGAAGGCCCTGGGAACTACTGACTTGTCAGCTTCCTCTGTGCCTGGGAAGATGATGGAAAAGATCCTCCTAGAAGATAGGCTAAGGCATGTGGAGGACAGGAAGGTGATTCAAGAGAGTCAACACAGTTTTACCAGGGACAAATCCTGCCTGACCAAACTGGTGGCTTTCTACAATGAAGTAACTATGAGCAACAGAAGAGCTGTGGACGTCATCTATCTTTGACTTTGCCAAGGCCTTTGACATTGTCTCCCACAACATCCTCCTTTCTAAGTTAGAGAAATATGAGTTTGGTGGGTGGACTGTTCAGTGGATAAGAAATTGGCTGGATAGACACACCCAGAAAGTAGTGGTCAATAGCTCAATGTCTAGATGGGAAGACATGACAAGTGGTGTCCCTCAAGGGTCTGTACTGGACCAGTGTCGTTTAATATCTTCATTAGTAACATAGACAGTGGTATTTAGTGCACCCTCAGCAAGTTTGCTGATGATACTAAGCTGGATGGTCCAGTTGATATGCCAGAGGGATGGGATGCCATCCAGAGGGACCTGGACAGGCTGGAGAGGTGGGCTCAGGTGAAGGTCATGAGGTTCAAAAAGGCCAAATGCAGGGTCCTGCATCTGGCCTGGGGCAACCAGCATTATCAATATAGGATGGGAGAGGACATGCTAGAGAGCAGTCCTTTGGAAGAAGACTTTGGGGTACTAGTAAATGAAGAGATGGACATGTGCAGTGTGCCACTAATGCACAATGGCAGCCCAGCAGGCCAATTGAATCCTGGGCTGCATCAAAAGAAGTATTGCCAGCAGATCAAGAGAGGTGATTCTGATGCTCTACTCTGCTCTGGTGAGACCTCACCTGGAGTACTGTATCCAGCTCTGGAGCCCCCAACACAAGAATGATGTGGACGTGTTGGAGCATGTCCAGAGGAGGGTCACAAAAATGCTCAGAGGGCTGGAGCACCTCTCTTATGAAGACAGACTGAGAGAGTTGGGTTTGGAGAAGAGGAGGCTCAGGGGGGACCTTATAGTGACCTTCTAGTAACCGAAAGGGGCCCATAAGAAAACAGGGGAGTATTTATTCACAAGGGTTTGTAGTGACAGAACAAGGGTTAATGGCTTTAATCTAGCAAAGGGTAGATTTAGATTTGACATTAGGAAAAATTTCTTCAATATGAGGGTGATAGACCACTGGAATGGGTTGCCCAGAGAGATGGTGGAGGCCCCATCCCTGGAGTCATTCAAAGCCAGACTTAATGAGGCTCTGAGCAGCCTAACCTAGTCAGAGATGTCCCTGCTTATTCTGAGGGGGTTGCACTATATGATCTTTAGAGATCCCATCCAACCCAATACGTTCTATGATTCTGTGGAGTCAGGAAGGAGAAGGCCAAAAGAAACTACAGCAGGAGTAGAAAGAACTGAATGAACTGACATCTTGACAGACTTATTGCTTGACTCTCTATTTTAAAATATATTAATGATGAATAACATACTGACTATGGGGTACAGGATCTTAACTGTCGTTTCACACTGTAATTATTTATTTAACTTATTCAGGCAGTTGTTGCTATACTCTTGACTCTTTAGAAAAATTTTCCTAACTATAATGACCTTGTCATTAGAAATAGTTTATAAAATAAAATGACTTTTCAAAGACATTTTTAACAATAAGGACTGATTTTCTATCTGTCAGCATATAAATTTAGTTCATAACAGATAAGGAATACTTTTTAATGTTATTATTTTATTTGGTGTAATGTATTTCTAAATTACTTTCATTCAAAGTATTCAAACTTCTAGATACCTGAATCTTCTAATACATGTGGCTGGGTCCATAAAGGTAGATGTTTTCTACCCACATATTAAAAGATGTTGAAATTTCACATTTAACATTCACACATACAGTTTCAGCCTGATATTTATATTCTTTGAAAAAAAAATTATCTTCTTTTAAATCACTAATAATTAAAATACGTCTCTGTGAAATGGACTTTTTCAAAGGCATGCCAGATATTTAGCCTTTAAGAGTAAGTCTTAAGGAATAACTTACTTAAGAGTAAGTTATTAGGATCACTTCCTGGAACTATTTCACCATCCAAATAAGACTTTCTCTTTCTGTAGTTAAGAAAGGACTTGACTTATTTTATGTTGTCCTGAAACCAAAATTTCTTTCTTCAAGCAATCCATACCTATATCGTCTCTATAAGCACAAGTAGAGATTTCAAAACATCACAGTTCTGTAAATTCTGTAAGTATTTTTCATGTCCTTGGTATTTCTTAACCTCAGAAAGTATACAATTTCTTCAATGAAGAAGAAAATGAATAAATTTTTGGGTTGTTTTTCTTTTTTGGTCACATTAGTGATTTTCTTATTTTTTATATTTGCTAGATGGTAAAAAAGATATCACTGCAAAATAATTATCTGCCATGATTTGATTGTATATTACATTTTCTAGGAATCCATTTACTTCTATTTTGAGAAACTATGGCTTTTCTTGTCCTTGTGCTATGAACTAATATGGTGAATGTGAGTCAATATTCAGTTTACTACTCTGTGATCATTGACAGTTGTCTTGCAGGTTAAACAAAGTGCTGAAAGGTCCTTCTCTTAATATGTTACAATTTGCAAGATTTTTATTTTTTTATTTTTTAATGTCTGTCTTTCTGTGTGCCTTGTTATTTTTATTGGTGCTTCTGAAACTCAAAGAAGAACATTAAGTAGAAAGTTAAAGCACATTTTTCTTTCTGTAATTAAAAAAAATAAAAAAGATGTTCAAATCAAGTTTAATACACTTAAAATATTTGTTTTTCAAGTCCTCAGACAATTTTAATTAAAAAAAAAGTAATAATATTTTTTTCCGAGAGAAAATGACCATTTTTAAATTATTTGTAGGGTTTTTTTGCCATAGAAATTATCTTTTTGTTAAAATAACTGTTTTGCAGTCACAAAAAGGAACAAAGTATTCTGATAGATTACAGTATATTTGTATATGAATATGAATATAAATATATAATGCCTTTTTTCCCTGATTTTATATCCCATTTATGCCTTTTTTAAATTATTATTATTTTTATTTTAGTAGCCTCCATAATAACCTAAAATACAGAATAGTTAAAGCATACAGTTGACAAGTACTTAATTCCACATCATCAGGAAAAGAAAAAGACACCACAAAACCAAAAAAAAACCACAAGCAAACAAAAACCCAAAAACCACAACAATTTTTTTTTTCTTACAGTTCCTCAATAGACCCTTGCTGTTGTAGGCTGTTGTAGTATCTGTTGAGGGGCATAGTTTGTGCTTTGGTCTCAGAGGAGTGCGTTTTCGTTTTCACCAGCTCAATCTGCTTCTTCACTCAGTTCACTAGGTGACAAAATAACTGTCTGTGCTAATACAGCAGCACAGGAACAGAATAAAAGGCCAATGGAGGGAATCATGGGATGTGCCTTTATAGAAGCAAGTCATCAACTAACAGTGCATGAAACTATATCACCAGTCGAAATGTAAAAGCAGAGGGTCATTAAATAGTAGTGACCTTCTATTCAAAATGATAAAAAAAATAGACAAAGAGCTTGTTACCACTTTGGGGAAACAGGTTTGACGGGTCAAAGAATCTTCTGAAGGAAGATGAAATTGAGACAGGATTTGTGTCTGATCAAGAAAAGTCAAAAAAGATGAGTGAATACTGAAAAAATATCAGAACTGCTTAGAGCAGCCCTTTCTCTGCAATGAAAATGAAAGCTGTGATGAGTGCAAGAAAAAAATATGGGAAAATCAGAAAGAACACTGACAAAAGATTAAGAAAAGAATGACATATATTCACTATTTAATATATATGCTTATTTCTTTTAGACCATTATAAATAATGATTTTTCTACAAAACCTGTCTTATTTTTTCAGCTTTATTGTGTTTGTTAAATAGGCTTATAAACCAAAGGATCCATTAAAGGGCTAGTGAGGAACTTATTAAGCATATAATTATTTGGAAGTATTGAACAAGTGTCTTCTAAGGCAAGCAAATGGGTTTGATCATGGGCTAGACACCTGATATGAAAAATGCCCATTCAGAAACACCACACATGGTTAAGGTTTTGAGGGAGAGATAATGAGAACTAAGGAAAGTCATAACTGGGGTTTATTCAGATCAAAAGGAATTTGAAAACAATGACTTGAGTATAGGGACCCTGGAGAGAGCATTTGGATAAATTAAAACATGCATATATCATTTTGTCACAGTTTAGGGTCAGGGCGGCCCCTTAGACCTAACAGATGCTCTCGGTTAACCCCCCTCCCTCCCCAAAGGGGAAGAGAAAAGGAATAAGGAAGAAAGATTTAGTGATTAGAAAAGGAAACTAGATCAGGTTTAATGATAATAATAATTATAAAAATAAAATAGAATACGTACAAATATACAAAAAACCAGTATAGAACCCAATCCCCCTGATGGTAATTACATCACCGTCACCACTGATGTTGTAGAGTAGGCACCGGGGGTCCCAGCCTGGGCCCCACACCAGATGGGAGCTGTGTTCAGGAGTTGGATTCTGCTACCGGACTCAGGAACACAGGACCGAAGGCAGAATGGACAGAGTCCTTCTTGGATGCTCTGAGGAAGCAGTCCAAGAGGGGAGAAGAGCCCGGGAAAAAGAAGCCCTATAGGCCCTTCGGATCCCCCTGCTTTATATACTCAATACGACGTATATGGGCTGCAATACCAAGTTGGTCAGTTTGGGGTCACCTGCCCTGTCCAATCCTCCCTGCAGGTGCAGCCTTTCACTTTCCTGCACCCCACAGTGTGGTACACAAGATCCAGCAGTGGCCTTGGTCTGCACACCAATCCTTGGTAGTAACTAAACACGCGGTCTTATCACTGCTTGCAGCAGACACTGTCTGTGAAAACAGGCTGCTAACTTCAGAAAGTTCTGTTAGTTAGAAGTACTGAACTGAAAAGTAAAATCATTGAACAGAATTAATTCTGTTCTCACTCAAACCAGGACACATTTATAAATTATTGTTCAAGGGAGCTAATTAATATAACTCATATAGCTGTTGCAACATTACTGTGGGATTATTTCAGTGATTTCCTTCCTATTGTCTAGTGCTTTCATTCATCATATTTCTTTAAAAATCTCATTTTAATTTCTATGTTAGAAATTATTTTGCTGTGCTAAATGGCTAAAAACAAATAAAGAAAACAGACTCTTTTATAGTCTTAATCATCCCACTTTTTAAAGATTTTCTGCAGTCTATTCTGTGATCCAACAACACAAAATCATGTTGTAATGACAATGCTTAACATTGTGTAATCAGTGATTATGAGAATTAATAGCTGACATCACAGCTCCACTGTTGCATATAAATGCAGTTTTTCATTGTTATTCATTAATTAGCTGAAGACTTACAGGAGGAAGAAGGAAGAGGAGAATTCATTTTGTGCTGGATTTCACCAGTATCGGTGGTCAGAAATTTTCAATTTGTAAGCATTTTATTTTTCCCACAGTAGGAAATATGCTACAATGTTGAAATGAGCATATTGGTGCTTGTAAATTGAAGCTCTATGTCAATGTTTAGGGTCAGGGCTGTCTGCTAGACCTATAACAGATGGTCTCTGTTAACTCTCCTCCCTCCCCAAAGGTGAAAAGAAGTGGAATTAGGGAGAGAGATTTATTGACTGAAAAGAAATCTAGAACAGATGTAATAAAAAGAATAATAAAATGAAATATGTACAAATATATACAAAACCAGTATTGACACACCCCACCCCCCGATATCAACTGTGTCACTAACACCACTAATTCTGTGGAACAGACACTGGGGAAAGTTCCAGGCTAAACTCAGCGTCAGATGGGAATCAGATTTAGGATCTGGATTCTGGAACTAGATTTAGGAAAACACATATCAAAGGCAGAATAGACAGAGTCCTCCTCAGATGACGGGAATTTGCCTCTCATGATCCCTCAGCTTTATATTGAATATGACATATATAGGATGGAATAACTTGTTGGTCAGTTTAGGGTCACCTATCCTTTCCTCTTCTCCCTGCAGGTGTGGCCATTTACTTTCTGCAGGCTGCAACATGGTACACAAGATTTATCAGTGACCTTGCTCAGCAGACCAATCCTTGGTAGTAACTCTAAACATGGGGTGTTATCACTGCTAGAAGCAGACACTGTTTGAAAAGACATTTCTAACTTCAGAAAGTGAAGTTAGTTAGAAGAAACTGAGCTGAAAAGTAAAAATTACTGAATTGTGAACAGAATTGTTCTGTTCTAACTCAAACCAGGACATTACATTTTGAAACTATTTACGAACAATGATGCCTGCCTGAGTTTTAATCAATGAATTAAATAGTGGTATTGCTGAGAAACTGAAAAGAATATCTGTACAGCTGTTGATTACATACAGCCTAGGTTACAGAAGAAGGAGGGAATGTAGATATCCTATAACTGCCCCGTTACTTTTATTAAACTGAAGGTAATATATGATTAAAATGCTTCTTTCTCAATACAGATGAAGAATGTGGTTTTTTACAAATGGCATTAAAGAGATTTAAATGAAGAAAACTTTCTGCTCTAGTCCATATTGAGGCACAAGGTGAAGTACTAACACAATAAACTCTTTCATGTGTATTGGATAAGGCATCTGTGACTGGCTGTTTTGTTCAGGAAATACAGACATGGAATTTGATTAAAAAGTCATTTATTCAATATCTGATTTTTATGTGATCAATGATATGAACCTTTGCATATTTTATTCAAATAGGCAGTTACAATTTTGTCTGGAAAGACAGAGTTCTCTATAGTTTAGATTTTCGTTGACAGCTATGTAGAGTATTAAGAATAATGTATATATCTGTAAAGCCAGCAGATGTCCCTTTGTCCTTCATCAGTATCGATTTTGTGCTGAATGATGCAAAACACTACTGGACATCTCTCCATAGTGTTATTCTCTATGAATGTCCTCTGAAATTCAGTTATGTGAAATTCATCTCTAACCCTAGCCAGATCTGAATCCAGTTTTACAGGTACAAAATAATGACTGAACCTATTTACTCTTAGCTGTTTACAGGTCCTGAGTTGAGTCAGTATGAGCATCTCCATGACTACATATTTTCTAGAGATGTTTATGCAAATGATGTCTCCACACAACTTACCATGTTTCCATTTTCTTTATGAGTGTTCTGGACAAGCATTCTGAGGCTTCATATCAGCAGTTTAGCATCCTCTGGAAGTCACTTGTGAAGAAAAAAAGAATGAGAATGGGGTATATGTTCCCATATGCAAGAGTTTATGCATGCCAATTTATGCACTCACTGGGTTCCCAGAAAGAGCTCTTCATAGTGGCTAACAATTTCACATCTAAATTGACATATGAACAATTTTTTTTTTTTTTTTTTTTTGTATAACTGGTCTCTAAGGTCTGAATTCTGACCCCTGTACTTTTTTTCCCATTTAGTAAGCCAGACAAAAGAAATAAATAAATATTTCCTGCAATCCATCATCCTCGTGCTTTACCAAAGGGTGGTGAAAGTTCATGTAAATTGAATTAATTATACATAAATTGATAGCTTTGCTTGTAAATACAAACATTATTTAATTTCAACAAGGCAGTTAAAACTATCAGTAGTTTCTTACAATGAAATCATTGTGCTTTGACATGCCTTGACATGAGGTATTGATCAATTCAGTTGAAGAGAATAGAAATTTCCATTTGGGATGGAAAAATATCAAGGCAGCAACTGCTTGGGAAGTGTTTGTTCTGTCCTCATCAAAATATCCCTCATTGGAAGTGTCCTACCTCCTTTCACCATGTAACTACATGATTCTTCTCTGAGGAGGTAACAGTGGGGACTTGAAGGGGGTGTAAAGATCAGTGTCTCTTAAATCAATAATGAAATTATTGTAGTATACATTGTTCTTTTAGGAAAAGGTGTCCTCAGAAAAGACATTTTTGAGGAGAAATTAAATCATGAGCACAGCAGGCTGTTGAGCTCTGAACTGGATAAGTTGCTGTCTCAAACATTGTGTGAGGAACACTCTGACCCAAACGAGCTGACATCACAAGCATCCTTGTGGTTAGAACAGGGGACAAATCATGCCATATAAGGCAGGAGTGAAGTACATTGAAACATAAACTGCCTTGTCACCTTACTAAGTTTTCATATCTGTTGCCTACCAGGCAAAGGGTAATAGAGTACAGAGTCTCTCAGCCTCTGACTCAATTGGTGGAAAGGGTTAATGCTACCCTTCCACCTCTTGAACATGTGAGGAATGGTGATTACCACCTCTATGCACTTCCTATTCTAATTAGCACCACCCTTCTATGTTTACTGTGCAAATTGAGGGGTACATCAAGCAACACCCCTCTTAGCAGGAAATGAAAAAGAACCCAAGTACACTGTCAGGTGTGCACCCACCATCGAAGATCCCCAAGAAAAGGACCAGATGAGACATTGCTGGAACCCTGGGTGGTGATCTGGAACTTTGCCTACTCTTTCACTCTCATCTCCTCTCTCCTCTTCACCTTGTCTTTCATTTAAGTACATCATATATAGTTTTAGTAGTTATAGTTCAGGGGATTAAAAATGAAAATATTTTTGGACCTATGGTGTAAGACTCCTTTATTTGACCCAAGTGAATCACTGAACCTGAGTCATTCCCTTCATTCCTCTCACCTTGACTGAGTGGGACATGACACAGGCTGGTTATTCCAGTGATGAACACTGAAAGTATTCAGTATTCTGTATACCCCTTCCATCTGTTTCTGACAATGAAACAATTTGGATGTTGATGTGTGCTCCAGCTGTCTAGAAACTGGAACTGTAGAGACATTACCTTGAGCATTTCTGTCTTGAGCACATACTAGACTGGCTGCCTACTTTGAATGAGGGAAATTTTGCAGCATGTGCATCCCTTATCAGATACAGTCTATAACAATGAATGACATAGTACGGTCACATTAAAGATCATAGTCACAGTATGCTTCCAGAGGGAAGCTTATTAGTTTGCATGGTTTGATGTTTGTGTCAGTTTATAAAATCTTGCCTGCATGCTGGTAGAGATGATGAGCTATTACCCTTGACTAGTAGTCCGCCTTGTGATACAGTCTGCTGTCTGACTTCCCAATACACTGTGCAGTGATGATTATCTATCTGAAACACCCATTTGTCCTGAAAGCCAGGAATACCTTTTGTGGGCTCATGGTCTTTAGTTTCTTTTTCTGTCCTATCAGTGAATTCATGACCAGTTTTCCCGAGGTATTCACACTGCCTAAACCAGTTCAGTATAAAATGAGAATTCAAGGTTGTACCCAGAACATGATAAAGAACATGATTTACCAAATTACAAATTCTTCCCTGGGTCTGGAGGGAAGCAAATTTCTGTCTGATCAAAGGAACTCTATTCAAAGGCAGTAAGAAGGAGGTAAGATGTTTAGAGAAAGATCATTTATATGAATTTGCAGTAAGCTCAAATGTATTAAAAATAAATAAACAAATCTGGTTTCCTTTTTGCAGTTTATGCAGACCTTTCACTGTGTTTTAGGGTTTTAATTATAATTCCACTTTACTGATATGCACCATTTTATTGTTTAAATAAAAACATCCTCATAAGATCAGCAAACTTCACTGTACATTAATTCTTGCTCTCAGTAAATCAGAGAAGTACAGTGATGCTTTAAGGGCAAAAGGAATAACAAAATTTGGTAGTTCTGGGTTTTTTAAAATAACTATCTATCAACTCTAAGGATAGTCTTTCACTCAGCTACAGGGAAACACTCATACAAACAAGCTTTTTTATGTGTTAGATATCTCAAGTATTATCACAAAATTTGGGAAACAGGAAGAGTGGTGAAGTTCACAGACTATTACCCAAAGGGTGGGAAAAGATTTTGGCAGCTGTAGAACAGTTCAGCTGTAGAATGGAGGAGCAACATTCTAGGTGTCCAGCAGGTGTTCGTTCAGTGAGATATTTTTCCACATAAAGGCATTAAAAAAGTTGTGAGCTTAATGCAACTCTTAAGTTATATGTCTTTAAAAGGTAGATGAATATTCATTAGTTCCCACTTCTATACAGAAAAGGAGGTGGGAAGTGTATAGTCTTTATTGAGTATAAAACCTTAGTCTAACTTTTCCATTAGAGAGACTGCTCTGTATTCCACATGGAATAACTTCAGTAATGCATTGTTTTATATATAGAATAAAAAGAAATAGATTAGTGCTTTTAACTTTCTTTTAAAGTTGTTTCCCTAGAGCTAGCAATTCCTCCTACAGTATTTCAAATGAATCTTTTATAAAAGTTTTATAACCTAGTCTATTTCTCAGCTTTGATTCTACAAAGGTTTCTGTATTGAAATGCTTTCTAAAGTACCTTCAAAGGTCATTTGGATACAGTCTCTTTTTGCTCAAGCCTTTGTCTGAAAAAGCAGTGGCTGAAGTTTCTATTTTTCTTTTTTTTGTGAATTCCAAATATGCAGTTTCTCCATTGCCTGATTTTCAGAGGTTTTAAAAGTAAGAGATTAGTAGTCTTCAGCATGTTCGTCATTTCTCAATTTTCCAATAAATCCCAATCTACCAGTTATAAGACAAATAGACACTTCCTTACTCAAAACATTAAAATGGTATTTTCACCTTTTGCATTGGATATGTATTTATATCAGCCTTGTATATGTGTAAAGACTGTAATTAAGCTTTTTATACCTTCCTTTGTATGATGATCACATCTGTCACTTCAGACTTTATAACCTATCTCATCCTTTGATGAATTCAAAGGATGGGATCTCAGTAAATTAAAGCCTGCTTTTTTTCATCTTACATGCAACATTTCATTTTTATTTCACAGCAGTGTGAAAACAAAGCCTCTCAGAAAGCTGTTGCTCTTTCAGAAGCCCATTTCTCACCTCCTGCTCCTATTGTAGGTTCAGATGTTTTAATTTAATAGGTGCTTATTTACATATGTGCTCCATGAGGGTAGGATGACCCATCTTCTGCCACCAAAAGCTTTTATTCTTTTCTCTTTAGTTTATGCTCTCTTGATAGACAGCCTTCCTTCCCTCTCATTTGCAGTGTTTCAGTGCTCTTTACCCTTTCATGTTTTATATATATGTATATATATATTTTTTTTCCTCTGTACAGGTAACAATATTTCTTAAATACAATTATCTTTGTGCTATCTTTATTATTCTCCAACCTTTTTTGTACAGTTTAGCATGTATCTAATATTTGAATGTAGCTCAGATTTCACTGTTAAAAGATAGCTATTTAATTTCCTTCCTACACTTCAAAGGAGTTCTGTGAACTTACAGAATATTCAGTACATGCTTATAAGCCTATTGCTTGTAATTTCCTCTAATGCCCATCAGAAGGTGATCTGTTTAAGAGTAATCTTTATTTGTATTTTGATATCTTTATTCTCCCAGACAGCCTTTCTGTTTTCTAGTATGGTCCTGGTTTCACACATTTCTTTCCTAAATTTAAATAGCTGATAGAACATTTTCAACTCAGTTGCAAGATTTAGATCCTTGTCAGCAGAAGTTTAGCATAAAAGAAAGATCTGGATTAAACAAACTAACATTAAGGAAAACAGTGCATTTAAGCTGTAATTTTTTTTTTCCAGCTAACTGAAAGAAGATAAGGAATTTTTCTGTAAGATCTCATACATGTATCAATATGTCACAATAGATAGACAAAGTTACTAGTGCATGCCCTGCATACATTGGATCTGCCCTCCAAGGCATGCCTTCCACCATCTGAAAAGACAATGAACCTCACACCCAATTGATTCATTCTTAGCAGTATATGTCTAGCAGAATAAGTTTTTCCCAGAAGCAGTTTATGGATAATTAGGATATAAGGCTTTGAAAAATTTCAGCTCTTTAAAATACAGTGAAATAAATATTTTTACTTTTCCATGCCTAAAGGCTTTTGGATAATGAGACAAGAGAAGTAGAAATAGAATAGAAATATAAACATGGATGAGAAATTGTTTGTAACAGACACAGGCTTTCCAAAAGAAAAAAGCACCTGCAAAATGGTGGAATTAGTAACGAAATAATTTTGACAATCAGACTGAAAAAAAGAACACTTGTACAACTTTTTGACTTTGCTCTTTTAATTAATAACCATAATCCAAATAGCTCACTAAGTGGGAAGCAGCACACAGGAGAGTTTGGAAGAGAAGATTGCATTATTCTTTTAATCCCCATTGTTTTAAATAGTTAATCACAAGTTTATGATGACTATTGAGGTAGCCCAGGTTGTGGCCTAAAAAGTAAAGTAGATAATTAAATTACCTAGATGCAGAAAGTGCATAAATAAGTTAAAATCTACAGACTCTAGGTGGGCAAGATGCCTTGTATGTAACTTTCATAAAAGTATAAACTTCAGACATAAAACATGTGCAACAGAAATAAGGTAGAAGAAGATCCCAGGTAAAGGATAAATCAAGATAGGCTGGATCTAGAAAACAGAAAATTGCATGCAGTTAAAAGACACACTTTCAAAGAAGTTATGATCAACTGCCCTCAAAAAGCGAAAATCTGACAAAAGTCATGGCCAGAAATTGTTGTTTGAAATCAATATCAGCAGAATATTAAGAAAAAAAACCCCAAAACCAAACCACACACACACACACAAAACAAAAACAAACAACCCCCCCCCCCAACAATTAATGAAATAATACCTATATAGATGAAAGACTATATTTGAGGCTCTGTGTTAAGAAGAATTAATGCCAAAACTTGTGATTACTAAGTGGAAGATGAGAATCAATTGCTTTATAAGGAATTTTTGCAGGTCTATTGAAGAGGAAAAAAAGAAAGAAAGAAGAAGGAACAACAAATACCTGAAAGACTAGTAATGTCATTCTCTTTAGATATACAATAGATAATTTAAAACCCTGTTTGTCTGACTAAGAATTCAATCTATAAATGCTTAATTCTATGGTATTTCCTTACCCATTGGCTTACTGGATGTTTTGGCATGAAGGCTATTTCTCTTTTTTTCAAAATATAGCCCTATATTCTTACGTAAGACCAAAAAAAAAAAAAAAAAAAAAAAAAAAAAAAAAAAAAAAAAACGTTGGTTTTTTTAATTATTTTTTTTTAATTATATGAAAGGGTCATATTTTTAACACC